>DWRE01000203.1:0-12375 GCA_018251075.1 Metardaris cosinga cedra | reverse complement strand
CGGTGCATGTTAACAGACTCACCACCTATTCCATATTGGGACGTAAACGTAACTGTTGAAACGTGGGAGTGTTCTACATTCCCCTGCCTACCTCTTTGGGGATTACAGGCGTGATGTTTCATTATGATATATAATATAAATTTTAAAGTAAATGAAAAATAAAATTACCTACATCAGCTTTTAGACTCTCAAACATATTCAAATGGTATACATTCATGTATGTGTGTGTGTTGACAGTGGATTCACGAACCAAGTGTCATTGGACAGCTGACACTGGTACGTTTCTATTACCCGTGACTGTACCACCGAGCTCCTCACACACGAATTTAAAACAATATCTTTAATGTCGTATCGAGTTACATAGAACCTGATACGTGAATTACATTCACTTTGTATTTCTCTGGCCATTTTTTTTTAGTAGTACGTAGTTTTTGTGTCGTGCATTCAACTCTGTGTCTCGTTGGAATCAGCTTTACGGCTGTGTCAATGTATCGCTAATTTGATTTATTTTATTGTAACCGTAATATCACTTTGTATTGAAAGGCACAGAACAAATAATTCTCATTGGCCTGATTAGTGCCGGACCTTATCAAAATCGTCATGTACTCACGCCGAACGCAAGGAAGTCGCAGCTAAACATACGCGTATTAAACCGGTAGATAATGTAATCAAAGAAAATAAATGTATCGTCACGTTTATATCTCCCTGTAGGGTAGGCAGAGGAGTATAATACACTCCTACGGTATACTTTGTACGTCCCATCACTGAATAGGTGGTAAGCCTATTGCCTTACACCGGGCATAAATCCAGCCTGCGATTCACTACTAGAAATTTTCACTGGAAAATCTGAGTAACAAAAAATCCAATAGGACCCGACGCGGGAATCGAACCCAAGAACGTCTCGATTAGAATTCGCACTTGCAACCAACATGTAAACGAGGCAGTTATCAAAGAAAACATTGTTCACAATTTATTTACGTCTGAACTGATACAAGCTATTTGTAAATCATTATCGCCAGCTGATGCCCTTTTCTGAAGACGTCGTATCGCGTGAAAGCAGAATGTACAGCGTGGTTAATACAAACTCTCAACCCATCAAGGTCCCTATGTTTGCGAGTGGAATTCGACTTCGAGGGTTATGCAACGTTGGATCAGATAGCCGCTCGGCAGCTCGGCTGTCCACATCTGAAAACCTAGTTCGCCTCTACGCGTTACTGCATTAATTAAAGTTACGCCATTTGTTTAATTGATTGTTTCATTAAAGAGGCTTGTTTGTAGGCTAACTGGTTTACGTACATGTCGATGCCTCCGGGTTTGATCTGGATTTGATGTCTTAAGGCATTAGGTACGCCCTTGTATCCCTTAGTGTAAGGAGTTGAATAAGAATAAATATATATGCAACGTATTATTCAGAGTTCTGAAGACCCAAAGACCCAAAGACAGTGCAGTACAGCTCGATTCGGAAGGCCCATCGCCGGGTACAGTAGCGCTGTTTAAGAGAGACCTATGTCGTGAACTGATCTATCAAAAGTTGATGAGTGTTGTCATAAGTACTTACTACTAATGGAAATAGACATGATGATGACGTTGTCATTACTACTTTTTATGTTAAAACAAAGTTCATGTTTAGCAGCATTTATAGTTACGGCCGTGCTCCTGTTGAACCTTGGACCAGAATCACACTGGACACGCCGCCCGCAGACGACCATTTTCATTCTAAACTAAGCAAAACCCATGCTGTGGTATTTGGTGACGGCTGACAAATTACGTATACACATATAAATATATATGTGTATAGGTATTATATGTATCCAGACATTTAACGAATTTGTGGTGATCACAAAAAGTAATATTTGACGGTCAGGTTTTACTCACCAGTAAAACAAGGAGTCAGACAAATGATATTTTAAATATATTTTTATCTACAAAAAAATTCGAAAGAAAAACATAAAAAAATTAAAACCATATCTTCTCAGATTGCACTGAGAAATAATACTTACTAACTTTATACGGTCAAAATGGAGGTTAAACTCAATGCATTTGTCCATTACTGTATGCGCGCGCGCACCGTAACGGAAGGGTTGCGTTCTGCCCCTTAGTACATTTCTACTGGTGACACATGCGAAGGCAAATCGACCTTATAACTATATTACAAAGGCATTTTTTTGCTTGGTGATGCTTCAACTTTTTGATATACTTAAGGAAACTATGAGCTTATGTGTATGTGATAGAAAAATGAACTGTACGTTTATGTGTTTAAGGTACAATTAGGCGTGCTGTTAGTATTGAAGTGTCTACCACGTTCTGCTTGGCAGATCACAGTATGGTCTTAGGGATAGACAACCGCAGCTTTATTGTTCAATTTTTTTTATTGTTTCTTCAAAGGATACACACGTACTCATATAATGCGAGAGGAAGTTACGTGTCGTTGGTTTTGGGGATGTCTTTATTATTCTATGGTTTTTTTTCGTAACGGACACTTGGTTATCGGGTCAAATGCTGTATTAGTATACGTATTACTATATATAATTTTTTTTGGAAAAATAAAAGTAATTTTCGGGCAATCTGATGCTAAACATTCATTGCAGCCACAAAACATAAATACGCTAACAAATTTTTGTTTGAAATTCTAATTGAACTAAGAAGGTTTTCTAGAAAATATTTTTAAAAGAAAATTGGTTTCTTTGTACATGTTGTTTTTCTCATTAAATTAAATAAGTAATAAACCTATGCATAAATATTCCAAATAAACATTAAAATAACAGCTAATATTTTAAAATTAGGTATTAGGTAAACAGGTAAGATTTAAAAAAGGATTTCATTATTAATAATGCACCCTGCTGTAACTAATTTTTTACTTCCAAGTAAATACCAGCATGAACGTGTATTTTAATCTGTGCTTCATTGAACACAGACACTATAGCCATAAAGATTAAACATGTTACAAGTAACTTATTTCGAAATGTGAATATACAGTATTGTTATCATTATAACTTTACTTATATTGTGTTTATCCATTTTTTCTTGGATGAAATAATACCCGGGTAAAACCAACAGGTAAATCTTAATAACACATAATATTTTTATTAAAATAATAGCTAATAGCTTCTATCAACTTGTATTTCATGGTATGGCGAAATCTAATTAATATGATTTATATGTAATATGAGCAAACTAGTTTTTGGTTGTACAATTTGAGCATAATAAAAGATTATGAATCAAAATAGAGGTCCCGAGTTCGATTCCCGGATCGAACACTACAAAAAAATTTCTAATTTAGAAATTTTCTACTAGAAAATCTAAACTAAAATTCTAGTAGTGGTTCGGAGTCTGGATATGTGCCCGATGCATGGCAATAGGTTCACCACCTATTCCATTGTGGGACGTAAACGTAACCGGTGAAACGTGGGAATGTTCTGCATTCCTCTGCCTACCTCTTCGGGGATTACAGGCGTCAAGTTACGATGTCATAAATTGTATTAGAAAACAAGAGAATTTAATCAACGATATTATCACGTCGAACCTATTAAAACGATGCAAACAAGGTGGTACATTCACGAAACTTTTTGTAAGTGTATAATATACATATGTATACCTACATAAATGAATCATTCTCGTTGTAGAAGTTCATTGAATGTGGGAATGTATAGCACTCCTGCCTACCTCTTCGGGGATTACAGATGTGATGTTACGTTTAACTTTCATTAATGATATCTAAGAATCGTTTATAAAATCTGATAGGATTTTTCGCGCTGTACTGACACGCCGCTGTGACGTCATCACGCATGTCTCATGCTATCGCGTTCGGGTTGCGCTTACATGTGTGTAATCTATGCGGTGACCAACGGCTTTGCCTCCCGCGAAGACTGCCACAGCATTGCTTGTACGTGAAATGTATGTATTGTAATAAACTATACATTTACACTTTATTAGGTACCAGTGTTTACTCGCGGTCTTACTTGAGCTTAATTCGATAATACAATACATTTAAAATAGATATTTTTTCTTTCTGTTAATCGAAAATGTAAATCTAAAATTTCAATTATATAACTACCAACCGACGAAATTTCATACAATTATTCAACCCCTATTTTAGTATCTATGTAGAAATTAGTATCCATGTAAAAATTTTAAATAATCAGATATATTGTTTTAGAGAACTCGTCATCATTACTGAGTGATAAATCTCTTATATTTACATATATCATCCTCATAAGGGTTATTTTAGGCTTCAAACTATCTCCAAATAAAATTTCATCGTAATCCGTCCTATTGTTTATTGTGAAAACGTAGCAGACTGACGGACAGACGAAAAGTTCCTTTAGCATTTATCATATTAATATGGATGTCACAATCTCCCTTGAACGATACTGGTTGGTAAGACAACATAAAAATATTAGAAATATTAAAAAATGATAGCTAAAAAGCTGTAAAATGTAAAAAGTGCAATGGAGTGAATGATAAAAAACGAAAAAAAAACATTCGGTCGGTTAGAGGAGAAGCAACCTAATTACCGTTCTCGCTCCGATTCGGTTCCGGCAGAAGCGGCCTCATTCACATTGTGCAAATCAAATTGGGCGGAACCACCAAGTTGAACGGCTGAGCTTTTTGAATGAGGCAATTTAAATTAGACACGATATTTTTAACGGAGGTTCTTAGAACGGCGAACTTCCTACCTGTTTGGACACGAATCATTCATAATTTTTGTGAGAAATGAAACTGATTTCTGTAATACCTACTATAAATCGACTTAATAATTTGTAAGCAACGAAGCGGATCTTTGAGAATTAACGATCTCTTTACTTCTCTAAAGTATTTTTCCCTTTTATTGACTGAAATCGCGTCCGTCGGCTGTCGTCGGCGGCGGTTTATACCCACAGGTATCACCGTGATTGGCAAAGGTAATGTAATTATCGAAAAAAATATGTTCATAGCTTAACTGTAAGCATACTGTTAATGTTAAATTCAATTAGCACGGAGTCGTAACAAGAAATTACAATTTGAATGTCAACTGACCACAAACTACTTTCCACCGATTTAGATTCAGGTCAACACGAAAATAACACGCTGACACTGAAGCGAAGTCGCATCTTATCAAGTCACCCAGCATAGGCTTGATAGCAGTTATCGCTGCAAACTGATTGCCGGTAAATCTACATAATTACGGGGCTGTTCGTATCAGGGCACCAGCGATAGACACGAGAACACGCTACACGAAGGCTTAAATTTGAATACAAATTTAAAAGTTCGTAACTTTCGGACTTCCTAAAGCTCATTCGATAAACTAGGGCAGAGTGATGAAATAAGAAAAAAGCGCCCAATGTAATTAAAAAACCATTTTAGAAAATAACTTTTAATATACTATAAGAACAATGAAATTTATTCCCCCTTGCAATATGGGCAGGGAGCACAGTGTTAAATAGATCTATCTAACCTTACAGATGTCAGGTGCCTTTTTTAAAACCATAAATGTCGTCATACTCGTACGCCAGATTCTTATTTGAAATTACCCCAACCAGCCCGAATCCAACGTATTTTGGTCGAGATAGCTGAGTCTTGGTCTCCCTCGACACATATCTCTATCAACATTACCATTGCATCGCTTGGGCTCAATGCTAGAAACATGCTCGTTGCGACGCTTCCAGTTAGAGCGTACTTGCACACACACATTGTATACCCGTTCCCATCGGTACGAAAACATGTGTGGAAAGCTGCAGTGTCGAGCCGGTAATATCATTCTAAAAGGATTCTTTTTTTCTAAACACTAAGGTCTAGGATTAGTAGACACACATAGAACAACATATTGCAAAACACAAGAAGCAAAGTTAAAGAACAAACAAAATCTGACCATATATTCGGTTAATATGTATAGAACTGTAAATTCGCACCTTTACGTAACCAGGTCGATGCGAGTAAAAGGAATCGATCCAATCGGAGGCATCAAGATGCTAATTAACCTGTATGCGAAAACAATTATTGAACAAGTACTTTCACTCGCCCTCCAAACTGCGAATCGTAAAAACAATGCGTGAAGTGAAATTCAATAACGTTGAACGCCATATTTCACGGGTTAACACTTTACGAGCGCACTAAACGTAAGCAGAATGTACTGCGGATCGAATAACATCAGTCAATGAGTTAACCCTCCCAAGGAATATAACCCTTATTACTCCCGAGAACGAAATAAAACTGTGTGCTACTGTAGGGTTACGACCACGACGCGTGAGCTGGCGAAATGCGAAACTAAATTCACTCAGATGACTGTAGGTGGATAATATCAATTATAATTATGAAGTAACACTGCCTCGGCTAACTAACGTTACAAGGAAGGAAGGAAAGAACCTTCATTAAGTTGTGAAGTTAACAGGCAACGTACATGCGATGTAAGACAAGTCGGTGGGTCTTGCTGATGGATTAAATTTCTGATAGCGTATATTATTAAGCTTACTTTACCCTTGCGATATCGAATAAGTTTGAGATGCTTTCAGGAAACAAAACAAATGACAAATTAAACAATTAACGAACAAGTCAGATTATTTTCCGATTCTGATTCGTGATCCCTTCAATCTTTAGGTTATCCCTAAGCCTGAAAGATTAAATATCAATAATTGACCTTTTTCAATCGTTACACCATTTAACAGTTATTGAATATTTTATTGTGTTATTAAACTTATTTATAATATAAATACACACTTATTGAACGGTTTTCCTGCAAACAAGTAAACATACCAATTAGCAATTATTATTTTGTAATATATCTCTACCTACACCAGTGACATAATGTTCAGTGATTTTCCGTGTCCTACATTCTATAATAATTAAAATTAATCCATTGAATGGGCCCAGAACGAACTTCATTTCACAAACAATTATGGAAACTACAAAAACAAATTTAAATAAAATGATATCAAAGTCTTTAAGGAGCCCATCTACCCAATGATTGACAAAGTAGCCTAGTGGTTGAGTAACCCTTATCACTGACCCGGGGATTATAAATTCGATACCCATCTAAGACATATCAGCATTTAGGTTCGTTCTATGTTTGAGAGTAAATTTATCTATAGCTACAACAATGTATTTAGAAATTTATATATATACCCATATATACTCCTACAAGTTTGTTGATCAACTGTCTATTCACCACAACACAGGCTCCGCTTGTTTGAGATGAGAGACCGGCGTGTGAATGGTTCTAATATATTATTATGCCCACAGAAATTTTCATCTGCACTTTTATGCGTAATAACTCTCACACTTAGATTATATTAAGTTCTCTTTTTGGAGCAGTCTCCACAGCGACCTCTCTGCGATCGGTGGGAGCTCACGAAGGGAGGTGGAATAAATCGAAAACTAGTCGAGCTTTTGAAATAAGTCAGCCATAACGGAGCATAATTATGTCACAATTCGGTTTCGTTAAGTATTGGTACTTTCAGCCAATTCTACACGGTAGTACAATTTGAATACAGCAGTACGCTGTAACGGCCGACCTACTGAATGTTTCACGCTTGGGATAAACACAAGTGTACGCTGCTGTTTATTTTACTACGCTGCGTAATCGATAAAGAAACTGACTACGAAACAATCTGTTTTCACGTCGCGCTGAAAAGCGACATGTGTCTCGAAAGTTGTATACAATTGACGACATTGTGACAACGCCAGTGTCTTGTAATGTAATCGTGTGAGCTTTTAAAGGAACGTAAATATTTGCGTTACGGAAAACTATTATTCGGGCTTTATTGTTCTTTTGATCCCTTCATCAGTGGCGCTTAAATCCACTTGTCTCTTGATAAAAAGTTATGAATGTAACGTAGCAAAAATAAAAAAAATATCTGCCTAATCTTTAAAGGGACCTACCGTGAGGATTTTTTAATAATAACAAAACAAACTTCGTATACTTCACAGCGCTGTGTAACTCACAAACAAAACATTCGCCAAACATTATATTTTCGTTTTGCGAAAGATCGTCCTTGAAAATTATACAGCTCACGTTAAAACACGTTACGTTATGTTTACGTTAAACTTGTATACTGAAGTCTATTGTCGATCAATTTCAAGCAGTAGGACGAATTTGGACTTGTGCCCGGTGTAAGGATATAGGGTCATTCCCTATTGCGTGAGACGTATAGCAAGTAAAAGTTGGAAATACCACACTCCTCTGCTTACCCCTTGGAGGAAATACACGCGTGATGTGATATTCACTGTTGAGCGAATATTATTGCAGTTGATATTGAAGGCGAATTGCAGACCTTGATTCCCCGTATGCCCAAATATTTGTTCGTCGTCTGGGATTTAGTTGTCTGTTTGGCAGAGTGAGAAACCAATACTTACAATATCCACAAGCGTTTGCTAAGTGTGGAAAATTAGTTACTATTTATTAGTTATTTGTATTAATTGTTCATTATTATACTTATTAATCATACACTTCACAAAATACCTACCGAGTGACATGCTAATCAACGCGCAATAATAAAAAATGATAAGTCACAATCAATCAATAGCAGAAACAACGACATATCATTAAAATGACACCATCACCACCACGAATAGTACAGTAAGAAAATACATTTAATCACCTACAAATTGAATCCTCAACGTGACATACCCGCAGTATCGGGGCGACGACCCGCAGCAGGGGTTAGATAGAGCGCGCCGTTCGCAACTGGCATCATTCAAACACGACTCCACACGTCATCATATACCAGCTACCAGCTCGTATAATTAGGAAGGATATGTGGAATACACGATCCAATAAATTATTTTAGAACACACAACGTTCTACTCACTTTATACGTTGTAACGACTACTCAAGTACTCACACAAATACGGCATGGAAGTTTCCAGAAGCATTAGATCAGCCGAGACGATAGATTGTATGTCATCTATTCTAGAATTTAATAACGCCTACAAACACATCGGCTTATTTCAAGACTGTAATCTGAAATCTATCAAGGACACATTATTACATCATCACGCTAGATTCCTTACGGTGTAGGCAGTGAGCACTGAGTGCCAAACATTTCTACGTCAGGTTTGTAGGTGATGCCAGTTACGAAAACCTTCGATTTCAAACTCCACAGTCAACCAGTGATTGACAATGTCAGACAACAGTTGCCTGACCTATTTGAAGACAGGTGAATCTTGACATATGCTGTGTGAAAACAGTGTGTTATGTCCCTTCGCAAACTCAACAACAAAAGTTCAATAGCGCGGGATAAATAGTATCTACAATGTCTATATTTAGTCGACTTGACCCAGAACACGACACATATGAATGTACATATGTGTAGTTAAGTACACATTGGTGATTTAATACCATTTACATTACCGTATACAGAATGGAACTTGTATTTCGAAATTATTATTGCTATGTAATTGTTATGTAAGATGAACATTTTATATACGTTATTACATTGTAACTGTAAAAGGATTGATAATAATAATAATATTTGTTAATAATTCGTTTAAACCAGGGATGTTACGAATATTCGCATCCGCATCCGCAAATGCGGAATATTCGCATCAATTTAGAGATCCGCATTCACATCCGCATCAATCAATGCGGAGTTTTTACGGATGCAGATTCAAATTAACAAGCTAGAGTTGCACGTGCTTCGCGTTTATTTTGGTAATTGCTATTATTGCATTCATTCGGTAACTGACGAATAAGAAGGCGCACATTGGTAACAAGATCCTACAGGTTTTGGTAGTTGTGTTTAACATTTTAATAATTATCCCTTTAAAATCCGCATCCGCATCCGTATCGCATCCGCATTTAATCCGCATCCGCGGATGTAAACTTTTAATAATCCGCATCCGCATCTGCATCCGCGGATGTCAAAATTCTTGCATCCGTTACAACCCTGCTCCGAACCACTACTAGAAATCGAGCAAAGAGAAATTCTATAAATTATCTAAAAGAGAACAATTGTATCGTTCTATTTTACTATTTACTAAATTACTAATCTCTATGCTTATAACAATAGATATACAAATGGTATATCTATCCCTTTGTTGATGCCTTCTGATCTAAAGTACCGTTGTGGATTTATTTCAGAGGTTAGCAAGCAGTGCTTGGAATATTGAATTTCGGTTTAAATAGCGCGGTAACCAGACATGCATGCTTACTTTAAAACGCATGCAAACTTTTAATTTAACATAACACAAGTTGTAGTAGTTTAATGGCTGTTGCCCACCAGCTTGGAAGCCCGCTAGATATATGAATATGCGCATTCATGATCTGCAGGAACCATTTAGCACGAAGTAGTCGTTGCTACTTCTGTGGCGTAAACAATCTATCCAACATTGTCTACGTGGCGACTCTGGATTATTTTTAAATTGATCAGATTCTTAAAACTAACAGAAGATTACAATGTATTTAAAGATATCTTTGTCACTTGAACAATAATCCGCTTGCCCAGTGTGGGGATCACGAGAAAAGCCAAGTATGGGAAGGCCTATGCCCAGCAGTGGACTGAGGCTTGCTGATGATGGCAATGACGATATACATAAAAAAATATCTACTAATATTAGCATGTTTCGCGTAGAGCGTAGTTTTCTAATAAGGGTTTTAATAGTGAAGAACAAATTAAATTAGCGAGCTATTAACTCAAGATAATTAACTAAGAACTAATTAAAACTTACTTGTGTCTACCTCGTTGGTCGAATGATTGCAAATACGATTGCTCAACGAGAATCCCTGAATTCGATTGCCGGGACAGGTACTATGAGGTTTTTTTAACTTGAAATTCCTAGAAGTAGCTCAAAGTTTAGATCTGTCTCCAATGTGCTGCAATAGGCACACCTATTCCATAATGGGAGGTATAATGCAACTGTGGAAATGTTTGAGTGTTCAATACTTCTCTGCAGATAACAGGCGTTATGGTATGTTACGTTAAAAATTTCATATACATATTGCGAAATACTTTGTGTTAACCAACAGCCAATATATTACTTGCGGTAGTGTGGTTCTATATCGGCACGTTTAATATGGAATGTCAAAATCTAAATACATTAGTAGCATCGTATACCGTTTATTGATATACGAGTACATTATAAACAATGTTTTTATTATAACTATGTTCTTATTCTAAAACACGTATGTATTGTTATCTTGTATAAACGAAAGCAAAGCGCTCTGGTTCTCGTCGTGTTAACTTCTACAATTACTCAAAGTCACATAACTCTTAACTTTCTCTCGTTTCGATGTAATGTAAAAACACTGTTGTTCAAAATACATCGCTACAGTATAATTATCTAAGTTAAATTAGTACAAAGATCCAATTATACTTATACGTGTTCGTTTCACGATAATGTAGATACTACGTAATAGTGAAATATCTAGAAATTATATAAGGCCCTTACATACCCTTTCATAATTTCGCAGTTTGGAATTATCGCCTTGAGCTATGGCTGGGTTATATTAATTAAAGCAACACAACGATATTAAGGGCCTTTCACACCCCTTTGACATCACAAGAGTAATTGAAAAAAACAATGGACCCTCAGTAACTAAGATTAGAAATTGGGTCTCGACTTCTTTGTTTTATATTCACGTATGTCATTTGATTTCGAGCGCCACAGAGGGGAAACTTCAGCCACGATAACCTATAAAAGTTGTTGGAACTTCGAACAATTGGATAAGACAACATCCTGTATTTTCCGAAGGTGTAAACAGATATTTGGCACCCAGTGCTCTCTGCCTACCCCGTGAGGGACCCGGCGTGAAGATATGTATGTATGTATGTATGTGTAAACAGAGAGGTGGTGTACACTGCCTACCGCCGTACACGGTACACAAGTCCTTACTCTCCCTTACTCAGGTAAATTTCAAGTTAGAAAAACCAATCCACTTAATAAATGTGAATTTCAAGACTTTTAATGAAAAATATAATGGTTTATTTAAGTAGTAGTAGTTAGTAGTAGTACTAGTAGTAGCTGACCGTTCCTTGACCTGCTTAACCGTATTACATATGTCCATATTCTCGTAATAACAATGCGGTCAACTAGCAGGACATTGCGAACCCCAAAATACACTATAAAGGTTTACAAAGGGCATCGAAAATCGTTCACAGGAGCGGAAATGCTTCACTTTAATCATTTTCGTGCGGTTCACTGAATTCGAAAAATGATTATTTATCGATGTTATTATAATAAAAACAGAACAATTGTATTTCGCAGTTTTGGTCGCGCTATTTTAACGGATTTCATAGATAACATCACGCTTGTATCTCTCCAAAGGGGTAGGCAGAGGAGTGTAACAGGCCGACTTTTCACCAGTTACAGTGTAAGTTCCATGGAATAGGTGTAAATAAATCCAGGCTTCTCGTTACTACTAAAATTTCAAGTTGGATAATCACTGCTCGACCCGGAATTCGA
>DWRE01000202.1:0-12378 GCA_018251075.1 Metardaris cosinga cedra | reverse complement strand
ATATAATATTATGTGTTTAGTTCGTTTTTATTGAACAAAATATTTACGCAATAAATTTTCTAAGCCCCGATATATCGCAATAAATACATAGGTATATATCTTCATGAATACATTTATAAACTTTATATCTGTAATAATGCTTAACTAGAAAAATACATTTTAAGACCTTCCCTTTATCTACATTGATTGTGTGAAAGATGCAATAGTTTCATATGACCAGCAATGTGCGTTAATTCTAAATCTATCCATGCGTTCTTTCTAAATGTTGACTGGTGTAAGGAATATTAGCGCATTATTTTTTAGGAGTGACAAAAGCATATGGTGATTTTTGGTGATAACATTCAACCATTTGGTATGCTAATTCGACGAGATCATCGCCGGTTTTTTCGTTGCATTTCTTGAGTGCGTTTAGAAAATTCTCTTTTTCCTCAGTTAGATGTTTGGTTAAATCGGCGAATTTGTCTATTGCGAAGTGAGCGTTTTTATCAAAGTATCCGGATTTCGACTCAAAGCACCATATAAACTTCTTGCCGGCTTCGTCGCTTGGCAGAGTGGATTCCAGCATGTGGTTGAAGCTGTCTGGAATGGATCCCGTTTCTTTGATGCACTGCTCCTCAATCGGTCCAATTTTGGCCATTATCGGAGCTGGCAATTCTACGATGATCTGTGAAAACATAATCATCTCAAAGAAATTCGAACCAGTTTTAACAATACGAAATATATACACATCTATACTAATTTCTATTACTTAGCAGGTTTTTTTATATAATATATTTATGATATTTTCATTGAATCACTGCTTTTAGCAAACACATGATCTTCTGACACTTTTCTCAGAAATATGCTTTTAATTTGAATGCTCTTACTGCTAAGACTATTACTTTGAAAATGATCTCAACATATCAACTGATGAATTTTGATATATCATCTGACGAATTTTACTTAATTATTACCATAACTTTATATATACATATAATGAGTTTTATAAATATCATCTCATTTGATGAATTTCATATTATTGTGGACAGTACACTATACATATAAATTTCAGTAGAAGTTTTCAAATATACAATGTTGAATACTTCATTAGTTCACTATTTGTATCCGCGATTGCTGATCATGATGTTCTGGGTACGATCTCCGAGTTGAGCAAAATGTTATTTGGTTTCTCGACTTTAATTTCCCACCAGTAGCACTGAGCCTAGATTTGTGCCTGCCGTAAGGGAATAGGGTTACATCTTATTCTATCGTAGGACGTATGATATCACTGGAGAAACGAGGCTATGCATTACACACCTGTGCCTATTCCTTCGGAAAAACACAAATGTAACGTTTTGTTACGTATAATTTAAAAATATAATCAACTAGATGTACCTACTCGCGGCTTCGCCCGCGTGGAAATCAGTGTGTCACAAAGTTTTTCCCGCGTAAATACCGACCTCATGGGAGTTCTAGGATGAAAAGTAGCTTATATGTGGCTTCACAGAGAAAAGAAAAAAAATTAATACGTAGACAAAAAAGATAAAGCAGGCGAGCTAGGGGTGAGAGCCGAGGGGAGCAACGCGGACGCCAGCTCGACATATCCTACTTACGTGTACTTGATATTTTGGACAATTCACAGAATATCTTTATAAATTGTTGCCTATGTGTTATTCTGATGTATAAGCTATATTATTGTAAAGTTACATTAAAATCCTTTCAGTAGTTTTTACGTGAAAGAGTAACTACCATCCATCCATACTTACAAGCTTTCGCGTTTATAATATTAATAGGATTGTTGTTACAGATGATCCATTGTTTTGGAACGGAGACCACGACTTGGCAAAGGTAGTAAAGTGCGCCCTCCAGGTAAGTAAAGAGACGATTGACACAAGGTTGGTGGCAGCGGTTGGATGCCAAGAGCTGAAGATCGAGCTCAGTGACGTCTTATTGGAGAGGTGTGTGTCCAGCAGTGAAAGAAAACAAGCTGATGACTATATGACATTCATATAATCATTAAATTCAGCCAATCAGTGTAGGCCTCCCTGAGGGATTACGCCCACAATACCTACGTTGAACATGCGGGTAGGGCATCGATTTATATAACATTCCTGCGATATTTAGAATATACTTCGATCGATCGTAATAGGTCACCACAATTGTGGACCTCTTTCGTGTTTAAAAATCGTTGCGCTTTTGATTTAAAACAATACGTTCATTGTCAGCGATGTGAACAGATTCACTACACATGTAACAAGTGCCTACATACAAATAGACATGTTACAAACTAAACACGTAACCATGTATTTAGTGAGTTAGACTGTTACTCTATGTCATTATTGTTATCTTGTAATGATAGATGTAAGAATGTTGGAATCCCGGGTTGGGCACTATAGGATTTTTCTAACTTAGAAACTGCCTTGTTGGTCGTATTGGTATCAAGTGTGACTGCAGATCGGTAGCTCCCGGGTTTGAATCCCGCATCGGGCACAATTAAGTTATTCTAATTTACATTTTCTAGTAGTGGTTCGGAGTCTGGATATGTACCGGTGTATGGCAATAGACTCACCACCTATTGCATAGTGGGACATAAACATAACTGGTGAAATGTGACAGTGTACTGCAGTCCTCAGCCTACCTCTTTGAGGCTTACAAGTGTAATGTTACACAAATAATATTTATAAATGTTCTTTCCAGTCTTATAATAAAGACCTACCACAGAACAAAGATTAACACTTCATGAACTTTTTATGAAGGAAATTAATGTATTCCTCACTTCCTTGGTAAACAAGGTAATTATGTGAGAGTTTATCGATATTCATGCCCTTGTAATATCCAATGACCCTAAGTATTGACCTTAAGGTCTTGCAGATATGATAATGATGTGTGCTTAGATAACAGCATGCAAAATTACACTATTTGCACTGCCGTAAATAACAGGAATATACATTAAGGGGAATTACTGCTTAGATACAATGTAGATACTGGCATTTTCATTGACACATATAACATAACATCATACCTATATTTCCCTGAAGAGGAAGGCAGAAGATATAGTGTACTCTCACATTCCACCATCTATCTGATACATTCCACTATGTTGCAAGGGTTGATCGAACTTTACCACTATATGATAGGGTAGTATTGTAGTAGTAGTAGGCCATAGTTCTGCCTGATGCAAAATGTTGATGGGTCCTTTGATGGAACATGTTTATCTACAAAATGACTATTTGCCCTTGCTTAGAAGAACACTTAGTTATGCATCTGGAAACACAAATTTTAATGCTGGCAGTGTTCTATTCCTTGGCCCCCTGTAAGAAATGTGTAACTAAACTATTTCAGTCTAGTTATTGAAATATCTGCCAGATAAGTGTGGTACCCTGCAGGGCATCTAGAGGTTCAGTACAGAAGAGGAGCTTAGGAAATTAAATTGTACCTAATCAGAGAATCAAATCACTGCCAAGTGAGCAATATGATGATGGTGACTAGGCTTTGTGGTGAGAGTTTTGTCTTTGATAACTCACCTAGTACATTACTAAGCCAAATGAAGAGTGTCCAACAAATACTGAACAGACCCATCTTACATGTGACAGAATTACTCCAAGAAAGAATGAACTCCTATTGCCATAGACCAGGCTCAAGTCCCAGATTGTATGCTATTACTAGGAATTCCAAATTAAAAAACCCAATAATACTACACCTGAGCCAGGAATTGAGACCAGGATGTCTTGATCAGCAGTTACACTGACAACCACTAGGCCAAAGATGCTGTTGGAGTCTTCATTACACATATGACCACAATAATGATAGGTACCTTCTACCCGAGGAGCCCTGGCATGAAAAATTTCAAGACAACCCAAAACACATGTAAATTAAGTGAGTACTTATTCAAACACACATATAAAACATTGGCAAAAAAATATGTAGACAAATAATATTTATCTGATAGTGTACATAGATCTTCAGCTATAATCAATCCAAGAGCTGATGATGTTGTCATTAATTAAAGTTTAAACAGTACAACAAAGATTTCTTTATACAGCTGTAAGAAAAAATACAATGACCAAGTTTCTTTGTCTATAATGGTTCTTGTTTTAAAATAAAACTTGATAGGCATTTGAGGGTAGATTCAATTTTACCTGTATAGAGTAACAGAGAGCACCAGTTTTTTTTTAAATACAGCAGAAATTTGTAGTTAAGTTCAAAAAATGTGTCACTACCAAAGAGTATTTTAATATTTGTATCTACCTTAATTTAACTACTTGCTTTTCAATCAGATACTCAATATTTCATGTTTTAATTTTGGAGTAGCTAATATGAATATATTGATTATGTTTAAAGCATGAAGAGTTGTAGGTTGAAAGGAACCTACATGTTACCTACAAAATTTAACAGAAAAACATCCTCACCTTACTAATTTCAAATCCATCCGGATTTAACGATGGCATTAAGTGAATTTCAGTGTTGTTCACCAGCTTAGTGATTCTATCATCTTTGCCGTAGTTAATAAGTAGATATTGTGCCAGGTATATAACCAATTGGCGTCCAACGGACTCGTCGCCGTGCATATTAGCCACATATTTAAAGGCCGGTTTCTCTGACCGCGGCGCATTCACACCTTCACTGATCTGTAGCACTAATAGTCTACGTCCTTCAACGGAGTTGCCAATTGAATAGACTTTCGCCAATTCCGGATATGTTTTCACTAATTCATCAAACAGACTCACTAAATCATCGTATTTCGTATATTTAGGAGTAGTCAGAAATGTCTCGTCGTCTTCCTGAGTCGAGCGTGGCACGCATCCATTAATGAATATAGCAAATATGACGAATAAACTACCGTGAGTAATCGAGACCATGTTTACGCTTCGCGCGCCAGCGACTTGTATATTTTGAATGTAACCCGCTTTTATGAACAAATCACATACTTAGCTCGCTTATCACAGTAAACATTGTGCAAGAACGCCGCGTATAATATTAATGATACAATATGAAAGAAAGGAACAGAAAGTTTAATTGTAGTACGACAGCTGACGTTAGTATATAGTACATAGACAGTCAAGACGTAACGTGAACAGTACTGATCAGTGACAGTTGCAGTTAGTGTTGCCTTACTAATCAACAGAATTTCCCGTCACCAGAATAGGACTTGCCGGACAATACAAAGATTTGCGGCTCACGATAGTGTCAAGTAAATTTATATAAAATTTATCGTCCATTATTAATAATATTCTTCAAAGAAATAATATTTTTAATAATACGGCTTAGTCTGTCTCGTTGGCGGAGGCATTTAAAAGCGATTGCAAATCGAAAGATCCTGGGTTCAAATTCCAGACCAAGTACTGTTAAGCATATTTAATTTAGACTTCCTAGTATAAATTTCAGATATTATTTTCAGATAAACTTTTGACCTGGTTCATAAAATTGGAAATAATAATATTATGTTTGTAAATAGAAACCAATAAATGGTCATCGTCTCGATATTCTACCATATCAAGAAGTATTATATTGTAAATTAACATAAAATTGTAAAATATAATAGTTTAAAAAACTAAACAATTTTTTTTAATTCTGTAGATGTCAATTAAATGATTAGCATTAACCATAGTAATTCTTATTAATGTATGATTATCAAATCCAAACTTTATTTGATGTCACTAACTAAACGCACGTTTTTATCTGTCTATCACGATATCATTTGACTACTGAGTGACAGAGTGAGAAATTGTGAATTGTTAATAAAGTTGCAAAAGTTTTGTGTAATAATCCAGTAACCGGTATCGCCAAGTTAAATACAATGACTAAATCTGAACTTACTTAATCTTAGAACGTACTGAAGTCGTGAAGATATAGTGCAAAGACATTTTGGTATGGAAAGACCAAACTCAAACCAAAACGATATGAATCGTCGCGCCGGAGATATTATGCGACGTATAAACAGAATAGCCGATGGCCCTTTGACCAGGAAGAAGTTAGTAATTATTTTATTAGTTATTGTATTTCTAATTCTATACGTTGGTCCGACGTTACTGAACTGGTTTTTCAACTCGGAAAGTGCGGGGGCTAGCAAGCAGAATGTTTGTCAACGAAACCTTTTGGACCCTTTCCAAGAGGCTTTGTTGGATTACGACGCGTACATGAGGCTGGAGACTACGGCCACACAGTCCACGATCAACGAAAACTTCGTGCCTTACGTTGGTAACGGTATGCTGGGGCTAGCGTTAGAGCATGACTCTCACCTCAACATCAAACACGCCAGAACCTTATCATTACCTGTATATTATCACCCACTGTATATAGTTGATGATTATGAGATAAAAGAGTCTACTGTGGTAGAGTACAAAAAAGGAATAGTTCATCGGTTCCAGTGCAGCAGCAGTGGGATGCATATTGCATATCGGTATTATGCACATAGGACTATTCCATCACTGTTTGTTCAAGAAATCAATATAAATAATCCTGTTAATGATGTGAAGTCCTTACATTTTTCCACCCCTCGAGTGTCTGATTGGCCGACATCAGTGAAACAGACAATAAATCTGCACCA
Organism: Metardaris cosinga cedra; assembly: GCA_018251075.1. Lineage (NCBI taxonomy): Eukaryota > Metazoa > Arthropoda > Insecta > Lepidoptera > Hesperiidae > Metardaris > Metardaris cosinga. The sequence continues at coordinate 5,852 of DWRE01000202.1, read as the reverse complement.
AGGTGTTGATGTAAAAGAGTATGAGGTTGTTACTGGAATGATCACAATACCTGAGAGTGAAAATGTCCTGGCTGTTTCTGTGGTGTGCAGGAAGATGGGCAACACGGTTGATATTGATGCCAGAGATGCCCTGGACATTTTAGTGTTAACGACAGTACAATATAGCAGACCAATCAAAAGGTCGGACTATGCCAAACATAAAGATATTGTGGAGAAGAAAGCAATAGATGAAATGGAGAAAGCTATAGCGCTAACAGGGGAACAAGACACTGTGAGACATCTCAGAGATAACCATGCAAGGGTGTGGCAAGGGCTATGGTATACTGGATTTCATATCTCAGATTCTAAGGCAGAGGGTGCTATTAATGGTAACCAAATCAATGCCACAATATATGCTATTTTATCACAAGTGAGGAGTTATGAACATGAAGAGAATATTAAACCAGCCATGAAATCTGACATTCTACGCTCCTTGTCCTACTCGGAGGGATGTTATGGAGGCTTCTCGACCTTAGATGCAATTAATTTATGGAAACCATTAAATTCTTTGACAAATTTGAACATGGTGGCCACAGTCTGGATGTTGACTTTAGAGAAACAAGGTTGCCATAAGTTGGTTAAAGCTGGTGCGAGTGGAGTCAATCAGGCTATGATTCTTAGTTTCGGAAGTTTGAATTTCAAGAACCAGCATTTGGAATTCGACATGCATCCATCTAAGTTGCACAGAGATTTCTTTTTTCGTAGAATCAATTATGGTAACATGACACATGTGAACATTAGCATAATACTGCAAGAGGATAATAAAGCTGCCATTTTTGTGGCTTTGGATAGGTCTGATAAATCTTATTATGCTTGTGATGCTGCCTGTTTGGAAGCCCCAGTACAATTGGGACCGTATAGGAAATACTTTCCAGTCAAAATTACTAAGCCGTTCACAGCTATATTATACATCACTGCTGACAAGCAACATATGGAAGAGTTGAGACATACCATACACGCATATGAAGTAGTGGAGGCACCAGCACACGAAAGCCATGTAATAGCACTCCACAAACATGGCCACTCGCTAGGTGGTCTCAACCCACTATTCTGGGTATCGATAATAGTCCTGATAGTCATGTTCCATTTGTTCCTCTGTAGAATAATTATGAATGAATTTTGTGACAGTGGTGCGAATGTAAGTTACAAGAGGTTGTACAACAAAGCCTGAGCAAATGCCTTATTGTGTGTAGTCTTTGATAGTTGTGCTCTCATCATACACGATGACAGAGTGCTGATAAGGCCTATACAACTTTAGTTGCGGTTTTATTGGCTAAATAGACAAATTATTAGAAAACAAACAATTTCATAGACTGTTCTTAAAAATTCACTGCCACATTATTTCTCTTGAATTCACAACGAAATATAGTCAATACATTTATCTATATAATCAGTTTACTGTATTTAGTTCTATGTACTGTAATGGCAATAGGCTCACCACCTATTCCATAGTGGGACGTAAACATAACTGGTGAAACGTGAGAGCAAACTGTACTCTTCCGCCTACCTATTTGAGGATTACAGGCGTGATGTTACGTTACTTAGACAAGTTTTGATGCGCATGTGTCCGAGTCTTTAGTCACAGAAGGTTGTATGAATGGTTGACGTGCGTATCCGCTCGTCAGCATTCTCCACGCTCAATGTTCTTGGCGACTTGTAATAAATCAATTTTCCAGGCAACAACGTTTCGTTTGCAATAAACATATGGCAAACGAATTGTCGATATATCCGTATTAATATTATTATTATATGCAGAGAGCTATGAACGTGGAAGCACGCAACTTCGACACTGGTAAAGTTAATTGACACTCGATCGTTGCTGGCTACCCCGTATGGGACCGGGCTTGAAGATGTAATAATAACGATTTAAATGTTCAGAAACAAATTATAAAAAAAATAGAAGCCATTACTGCAACGGTCGTCAGTTGCCATTCACGGATATCATTTCACGGATGGTAAACTTTCTTTCGTATTTATCTATGGAAATTTGCACTAACCAGTGGCAAAACAAACACAGCCATCCAGAAGTTACAGTCTATTTGCTAGATTTCCTCTTTTATTACCCGTCGTATATCCGAGATAGAAGCAGGAGTAAGTATCCGGGATTTTCTTAAGTAAAGAAGTCTTTCAGAATATTGTATTAAAAACGGTATAGTGTCATTTTGACGTCATTTTATTTACAAATTTTAAACTAAACTGATTTTTATTCTTATTTTATCGTTTATGATACAAGTTTCTAAGAACCTAAGAAAATCGAAATGCTTATCTTCGTGGGACATTGGCGTGATATTATTTAGGTCTGATTATAATATTATCACTGATGGGAGAATCTCAAGAGCGTTGGCACGTGCGTATACACGTGCCAACGTTTATTTGAGAGGTCCTGAAGTGTTGTTGAAGCACCATCCCTACCGACATCGGAGCTCGCTATATTTAAATCAATAAAGTAAGCCCACGTTCACCATCAATAAGGTGAGCTTATAAGAATATAAACCACGTAGACTAGATAGGAATAATATGATTACATAAGAATTAAAATAATAAATTCCAGACGATGACAAAACAAAGCATAACACGAATTACAGAAACGCCACACGTACGCCTTTCAAACTCATTTCCAACGTAGACATTCTACAAATAAACACATTTAAATAGATATTACACATTTAGAACAAGCAAGAGTACCTAAGGTCTTGTGTTTTATGCCGGCAATAACAAACGAACTGACATATTCAGACCACGGGCGTTGAAAGCAATGGTATTTATAATGAAACAATTAATCGGACAATTTTACTTCAATCAAAACAACAAAGAAAATACGAAAACCTAAATTATATTATGTCAACTTTAAAACTTTTTTTATTTTGCAATGGATTCACGTTTGACTGCTATCCCACCTGATTAAGAGCGAGATGCAGAATGAGATGAAGCACGCTTGCCTAACCAGCGCCCTTTCACTGTTGTCTTGAATAATTCCAGTTTACACGATGCGGGAAAAATAAACGCCAGCATGGATTGCCACTCTTTCGCAGTCTGAATCAGAAACGATTTAGCGAAATGGTTCGTCATGCGCAGAAGAGGATCTATTACTAAAAGCCATTTTGTATAAAGAACAACGCTTAATTTGATAACGAAAGAGTAAACTTAACTAGTGTTAAAGATTCCATATCATTTCGCATATCGATATCGTAATCACTTATAAAATAAGAAAAAAACGGAACATCTAGCCCGTAATCTCCGAAAAGGTGGCAGAGGAGTGTAGTACACTCTCACGTTTCACCAGTTACGTTTACGTTCCACTATGCAAAATGTGGCGAGTCTATTGCCAGAAAATGGGCACGTATCCAGATTCCGAGCTACTATTAGCAATTTCAATCTAGAAAAATCCAATAACACCCGACCTGGGATATGAACCCAGAACCCAGAGGCCGGCAGTCGCGCTTGTGATCACTCGTCCAACAAGGCAGTCAATCATTTAAATTAAAATAAATCATAATAAATCTTATTGTTCAATTAAAAGATCTATCAATTGTATGGCCGCGTGATAGTATGACTTATACCTTGATTAATTTCCAGTTATTTCAGAAGCAAATATAAAAAAGAATAAGGATAAAGAAAGAACAGAAAACAAGTGGAGTAGGCGAGTTCTAAGCGGAGACCGCGGCTCGGCAAACGTAGTGTAGGACGCCCTGCGGCCAGGTGGGATGATGATCTGTGAAAGGCTGCAGACAGAAGCTGGATGCGGCATATCGAGGACAGGGCGCGATGCGCTCTTTGGGGGAAGGCAATGTCCAGCAGTGGACTGAGATAGGGTGATTATGATTTCCGAAGCGAAGTTGTTGTAAACATGTCTATCTAGATCTGTTTCTGCTGAGCTGAGCATTATTATGAAAGTTTCGTAATTTTTTTTTTCGTAAATTTTTCTCGTTGCCTACAATATAGTCTTAACGTTGCGTCCGCTCAGTTGACATACGCTATAAAAACGTGGACACTGACATTGGGGCTAGTCCACAAAGTGAAGGGAAAAAAAGCTAAGCTCGACGTGTCTCTGCGAGGGAAAATTCGAAACGAGGATATCTAAAAATAGCTGACAGGTTTAGCATGATGCCATGGATGTGGACGAGTCACATGTCTCACAAACGATGTCCGTTGCGACACATGATTTCTGGCTTGCACTTCGCGAATTGGCTGACACTGTGGGACACCCTGCGACCTGTAGCAGCTGAATGAAATCTATTGAGGAGCGAGGGTTATGGCACATTTTGGGAAAGTCCTATATCCGCCAGTGAAATATTAAATGCGATTATGATGTGATGTATAATATGATGTGATATGATATGATATAATATGATGTGATGTATGTAATAAATGTGATGATGATGATGATATAGATCGAAATAAGAAGCCTATGAAAGACTTAAGTTTTGGGCAGCGAGGAGATAGATGCATCCAAAGCATAGAATGATGGTTGACGGGTAATAGAAATTCGACGCCTCCCACAAATTTATTTCAATTAGATCAATGGCCTTATTTAATGCGAAGAATGGTGTGATAACTGGTACTGTTTTTTAGCTTTTAGTATCACTCCTATGTTTATTGCAATGAAACTGAAATTTAATAATTTTATTATTGAAGTGTAATTATACCTACATTTTCAATATTTAAGCAAGTCGTACCTATAAAGTATATGTATGTTAATTAAAAATTTATTAATGTAATTTTCTTTCACATCATTGCGTATGTACTGTATTCTTGTGATGAAGTAATTTAATTAACATAAATGTAATCGACGAGCAAATGGATAGTGACTCACAACATGACATCTGTGTTATTAATTGGATAAAAATGTTAGTGCAATTATTATGCATAAAATTATCGTCTGCATCTAACATTAGCGCTTACACGTGACACGAGCGGCGACTTACGCAAACGCGATGAATTATATCGCGGAAAACTAAATAATTGGATAACACCTACGGGATTTGTTTCACCAGCGCAGAAAAAACTATCAGTCGATTGAAACATTAAAAATACTTATCACGCGGAAGAACGTTCCAACGTGTCATATAGGTAAACATTTTAGACTAGATACGATTAGGGGTGATAGAGGTGGTAAAGAAATAGATTTACAGTGCAAAAGTGGACGTGTCACCCCTGAACATACAAATACATTTGCAAGTAAGAAACGGTGTCCATATTTTCGTTCAGCTGTACGCGTAGAGACCACAAAATCTACAATAAATAGAAGGCGTAAAAGGGTTCATTATGTAAATTAAATTATATTGGAACTATTGAGAGTACGTATTATGTTTACATACATTCAATACTTGTAATTTATAATCAACACACATAAATACATATAACAAGATAGATAAATGATACCCTCATATTAATACTGGTTAATAATTATATCGATCCATAGTTATTTTGTAGTTATAGTTATTTATCTGATGACGTTTACAAACATAAACCAGGATTCATAGTTGAAAATCTCCACTGAAGTGTAGACATGCACAAAAATGATCTTTTACTAGCAATTCACTTATTAGTCCAATTTAAGATATTTATTTGTTTATTTAAGACTAGATGTGCTCGCGGCTTCGCCCGCGTGTAAATCAGTTTTTCCCGCGTAAATACCGACCTCGTGGGAATTCTAGGACGAAAAGTAGCTTATATGTTGCTAAATACCTAGACAAAAAGATGAGCAGCCGAGCTAGGGGTGAGAGCCGAGGGGCACAACGCGGACGCCAGCTCGACATATCCTACTTACGTGTACTTGATATTTTGGACAATTCACAGAATATCTTTATAAA
>DWRE01000201.1:0-12492 GCA_018251075.1 Metardaris cosinga cedra | reverse complement strand
CGTGGTATCACTCTGCCGTCCAACTCCACCGGCAGCCTGAAATCGGTGGCTTTGGCGACCGGCGCTTACGCCCATATTCGCCGCCAGTTCAAAATTTCTATCGGTAAGATGGAAGGGATTGAAGAGCCGCTGGCACGTATTGCCGGTAATACCTACGTGATGGACGCCGCCGCGTCGCTGATCACCTATGCGTTGATGCAGGGCGAAAAGCCTGCGGTGCTGTCCGCCATCGTCAAATACCATTGTACCCACCGTGGCCAGCAGGCCATCATTGATGCGATGGATATCACCGGCGGTAAAGGCATCATGCTGGGTGAAGCCAACTTCCTGGCCCGTGCCTACCAGGGCGCGCCAATCGCCATCACGGTAGAAGGTGCCAATATCCTGACCCGTACCATGATGATCTTCGGCCAGGGGGCGATCCGCTGCCATCCTTATGTACTGACCGAAATGGCCGCAGCCCAGAGCAACGATCTGCACAGCTTCGACCAGGCGCTGTTTGGCCACCTCGGCCACGTCGGCAGCAGCAAAATGCGCAGCCTGTGGCTCGGCCTGACCAATGGCCGCACCAGCAGCACGCCAACCAAAGACGCTACGCGCCGCTACTATCAGCAGCTAAACCGTCTGAGCGCCAACCTGGCGTTGCTGTCTGACGTTTCCATGGGCGTGCTGGGCGGTAGCCTGAAGCGCCGCGAGCGTATCTCTGCCCGCCTGGGTGACGTGCTGAGCCAGATGTACCTGGCCTCGGCTACGCTGAAACGCTTTGAAGATGAAGGGCGTCAGAAAGAAGATCTGCCACTGGTTCACTGGGGCGTACAAGACAGCCTGAACCAAGCAGAGCAAGCGCTGGACGACCTGCTGCGCAACTTCCCGAACCGCTTTATCGCCGGGGTGATGCGCCTGGTGGTGTTCCCATTCGGCCGCGTGCATACCGCACCTTCGGATAAGCTGGACCACCAGTTGGCGAAGATTATCCAACAGCCTTCGGCCACCCGTAGCCGCCTTGGCCGTGGCCAATACCTGACGCCAAGCGAGCATAACCCGGTTGGCCTGCTGGAAGCCGCGTTGCTGGACGTGATTGCCGCAGAACCTATCCACCAGCGCCTGTGCAAGCAAGCCAGTAAGAACCTGCCGTTCACCCGTCTGGATCGTCTGGCACAGCGTGCACTGGATGAAGGCAAAATCAGCGCCGACGAAGCCAAGATCCTGGTGAAAGCGGAAGAGAGCCGTCTGCGTTCAATCAACGTTGATGACTTTGCGCCGGACGCGCTGGCGGCGCAGCAGCCGGTAAAGCCAGTAAAGCTGGAAAAACGCCAGAAGCAGACTGAAGCTGCATAACGTTCAGCGGCCGTAAATGCCAAAGGGGCGATACCGTTAAGGATCGCCCCTTTTTCATTGCAGATTCAGATTGGCTCAACCATGTTGGCGGATACGCGCCAGCAAGGCATCGATATGTTCTATGTGCGGCGCATTGACGATCAACGCGCGGCCGAGATTGAGGGCATTACGCTGACATTCGCCACGCATTTCCGCATCGGTGATGCTGTCCAGATCGGCCACGTGCGCCAGCCCGATAGTACGGCGTATCAGCTCCGTACCGCAGTAACCCACCGCATCTGTCCATACCTGTTGCAGGAACTGTTCGGCATAGCCCGGCAGTGCCAGCGTTGCGTCACGGCTATGTTGATGGCACAACGCCAGAAAGCGATCGGCAAAGATCAGCCACAGCTCACGCACATCCTGCAACCGCTGCTCACGCCCGGCCGCCGCATCACGCGGGCCGAACAACCCAGGTAACCCACAATAGTTCAGCAGCAGATTACCCAGCGCAGTGCCAATATCGAAGCCGATCGGCCCGTAGAAACCAAACTCGGCGTCGATCGCCTTCAACTTGCCTTCAGCTACAAATATCGATCCGCTGTGAATATCACCGTGCAGCAAAGCCTCAGCCTTGCTCAGGAAGCGATGTTTCAGCCCGGCCACCGCCAACTTCAGCGCCGCGTCATCACGCAGTGCCAGCACCTGAGGCAACAGCGCCTCATCAAACTGATTACGCTCATGATCCTGGTAAGGATCGCTGAAAAACAGATCTTCGGTGATCTGGCACAGCTCCGGGTTGGTGAAACGGCTGACTTCTGCCTTTTTCAGCTGTGTGGTCTGGTAAAAATCAGAGGTGTGGAACAGAGTTTGCGCCAGGTATTCTGCCAGTTGCCCGGCGGCCAGCGGATAGTAGCGCCCCTTCACAAGCTCGCTGCGCCAGATGTGATGATCAGAGAGATCTTCCTGCACCATCACCGCCAGCTCAGGATCGTGATGCAGCACCTGCACCGTGTGGCGTGGGCACAACGCCCCGTGGATCAGCAGCGTTTCCGCTTCGATACGCGCCCGATCCAGCGTCAACGGCCAGGATTCCCCCACGCAACGTACATACGGCAGCGCCTGTTTGACAACCACCCGGCTAACGCCGTCAGCATCACGGATTTTAAAGACCAGGTTCAGATTGCCATCACCGATCTCATCGGCACTTACCAGCGCCTGTGGATCGGCCAGTTGCCCATATTGGCGCGCGTATTCAACGGCATCGGCAGCAGTAAACGTACGATATTGTGACATCCCCCAACCCCTCTGTTCTTTCCCATAGCGATGATTTTTTATTTTTAGCCGCAAAAGCGTTTGGACGTCTATACATCCGGATGTCATGTTGGCAGAATGGATTCACAGATGCAATAAGAAACACACAAGGATTTAACCACTGATGCAGACACTTAACACCACCAGCCTGAGCCTGCAAGACAGCCGCCTCCAAATCCTCGACCAGCAAGCTTTGCCGCAGGAAAAGTGCTGGCTGCCCTGCGACAGCGTGGACGAATTAGTTGGGCATATCCGCGCCCTGCGGGTGCGTGGCGCACCGTTGATCGGGCTATCTGCCAGCCTGCTGCTCGCCCTGTTGGCTGAGCGTGGCCTGTCGCAGGCTGAGCTGGAGCAGGCATTACAGACACTTCGCGCCTCACGCCCGACCGCGGTGAACCTGATGAACAATCTGGATCGTATGAAGCAGGCTTTGGCTCAGCCGGATTGGGTGAGCGCAATGACCGAGGAAGCGCTACGCCTGGTTGAGGAGGATCGAACCCTGTGCGATCGCATCGCCGATAACGGTGCTGAGTGCGTGAAGCCGGGCAGTCGCCTGCTCACCCATTGCAACACCGGGGGACTGGCGACGGCGGGCGTGGGCACGGCGATTGGCGTTCTGCTTCGTGCACATCAGCAAGGCAAGATCGCCCAGGTTTGGGTCGATGAAACTCGTCCGTTGCTGCAAGGGGGCCGCCTTACCGCCTGGGAACTGGGTGAACTGGGCATTCCTTACCGCTTGATCTGCGATTCCATGGCTGCCAGCCTGATGGCTACGGGCCAGGTCGATGCCGTCTGGGTAGGTGCAGACCGCATTGCGGCCAACGGTGACGTGGCCAATAAAATCGGCACTTACAGCCTGGCGGTGCTGGCTCATTACCACCGTATTCCGTTTTACGTGGCCGCCCCACATACCACGCACGATCCTCATTGCCCCAACGGCGCAGCCATTCCTATCGAACAGCGCGCGGCCGAAGAAATCACCGGCGTCAGCGGCAGCTTTGGTTCCTGCCAGTGGGCGCCGCTCAATGCGCCAACCTACAACCCGGCATTTGATGTGACTCCTGCGGCGCTAATCAGCGGCTGGGTGTTGGATAGCGGCGTCATTACGCCAGAGCAGGTTGCCGACGGGATTTTCCAGCGCGCATTGGCATAACTTTTTGCCCCTCACCCCAACCCTCTCCCACAGGGAGAGGGTGCTGCCCGGAGCGCGTGGTTGGATCGTGCAACGTCGGGAAGTTGGGAGCAAGAACAACGAGGATGGCAGTAGAATGCAGAAAAATCAGCGAGCTCGATCGGTTCCCTCTCCTCGTGGGAGAGGGTTAAGGTGAGGGGATTTAATCTAGCTTTGGATATGCCCCGGCAATTTTGTCGCCGGTGAAATGGGCCACCCAACCTTCCGGATTATCAAAGACGCGGATGGCAGTGAAGTTGGGGGCCGAGCCCATATCAAACCAGTGGCGAGTATTGGCTGGCACCGAAATCAGATCGTTTTTCTCACACAGGATTTGGAAGATTTTCCCTTCCAGATGCAGGCAAAACAGCCCCGCACCTTCGACAAAGAAGCGCACCTCATCCTCGCCATGGGTATGTTCGGCCAGGAATTTTTCCCGCAGCACTTCACGCTGGGCGTTGTCAGGACGCATGCTGATCACATCCCAGCTCTGGTAGCCCTTTTCCGCCACCAGCCGGTCGATCTCATGCTGATAGGCGGCGATCACCGCTTCTGGCTGCGGGTTCTCGCCCAACTCGCGATCGGCCTGCCAACGCTCAAAACGCACGCCAATTTGCGCCAACTGCTGCTGGATAGCCTGCGCATCCTGGCTCTGCCATAACGGCTGCTGCGGCTCTTTATCGCTAAAAATGGTCAATCCACTCATTAGACAAACTCCCCTAACTCGATGTGATCAAAACGCTTAACCTGCCGGTGCTGGCTTTGCGGATCGGCAGCATCACGGATCAGTTGGCAGGTATGCCAGCCCGCTAGCCGTGCCGCGTCCAGCTCCTGATGGATATCAGAAAGGAACAGCAGCTCAGTTGGCTCCAGACCGATGGCTTGGGCAATATTGTGGTATGACGCGCTTTCACGCTTGGCCCCCACGTGCGTATCAAAGTAACCGCTGAACCGCGGTTGCAGATCTCCCGCATCGCTGTAACCAAACAGCAGCTTTTGCGCTTCAACCGAACCGGAGGAATAGACGTACAGCTTCAGCCCTTGCTGCTGCCAGGCGGCCAGTTGTTCCGCCACTTCCGGGTAGAGATGCCCCTGGAAATCGCCGTTCAGGTAGCCGCTACGCCAGATAATGCCCTGCAAGGCCTTCAGCGCGGTCGATTTGCGATCTTCATCCATAAAACGATAAAGCGTGGTAATAAGCAGCTCATTATCGGCATCGGGTTGCGCAATCTCTGCACGCAATGCCGCCAGCGGAGCCGCAACTTCGGCGTCGTTGGCATGGCTGCGTATAAACTCCCCTAGTCGCTCACGGGCATAGGGGAACAGCACCTGATGCACAAAACGGATATCGCTGGTGGTACCTTCAATATCGGTGACGATGGCGCGGATCATTTTGCCTCCAGTAAACGGCGTTGCAGTTCGCACTGGAACAGGAACTCCAGCCCTTCAAGGTGGCGGCGCGCTTCCTCCACCTGTTTGCCCCAGCAATACAAGCCGTGGCCGCGCACCAGAAAACCGTACTGCAAGGGCGTTATCTCGGCAAATGCGGCCACACGCGCAGCCAGCGCCGGAATATCCTGGTCGTTATCAAAAATGGGGATGCTGACGCTGTCGAGATGGCTCTTCTGACCGCTGAGGGATTTCTGCATTTCATACCCTTGCAGCACCAGTGCTTCACTTTTCTCCACGCGGGAAAGCACGGTGGCATTGACCGAATGGGTATGCAGGATGGCACCGACGGTGGGATAGAGGCGATAGATCAGCGTGTGCAGGCCGGTTTCCGCCGAAGGCGTGCGGCCGCTGGGGACATGGTTGTTTGCCGTTTCCACCAGCAATAAATCCTGTTCGCTCAGGCTGCCTTTGTCTTTACCGGACTCGGTCACCAGGCAATGTTGGGTATCAAGGCGCTGCGACATATTACCGCCGGTCGCCGGGCACCAGCCTTTCTCACCGATCCAGTGGCAGGCGGCCAATAGGGCAGATAATTGCGGGTTTTCCATCATTCTCTCTATTTCCTGGCAGGTAGCTTTTGGCGATTGATTGAATGTGACTCACTTATCCTCTAAGAATTTCAAGTGGTAGCTAGGCGATGAGGATAGACGTCTATACGTCTTGATTGCCAAATATTAACACCGTGTTATATTGTTCGCAACATAAGCGCCAGGAGAAATAGCCTGATATGAGCACCGCACCTGTCCCAGCCAGCAAGTTACCTGACCTCGGCACCACCATCTTTACCCAGATGAGCGCCTTGGCGCAGCAGCATCAGGCGATCAACCTGTCGCAGGGCTTCCCGGATTTTGATGGCCCGGAGTATTTAAAGCAGCGCCTGAACTGGCACGTCAGCCAGGGGGCAAACCAATACGCACCGATGACGGGCGCAGCGCCGTTACGTGAGGCCATTGCGGAAAAAACCGCTCAGCTCTACGGCTGGCAGCCCGATGCCAATAGTGAAGTGACCGTCACTGCGGGTGCGACAGAGGCGTTGTTCGCTGCGATCAGCGCCCTGGTACGCTCCGGCGATGAAGTGATTTGCTTCGACCCAAGCTACGACAGCTATGCCCCGGCGGTGCAGCTTTCCGGCGGCGTTCTGAAACGCATTGCCCTACAGCCGCCAGCCTTCAAGGTAGATTGGCAACGGTTCGCCGATCAGCTTTCACCGCGTACCCGGCTGGTGATCCTTAATACTCCGCAGAATCCCTCTGCCACGGCCTGGTCGGCAGAGGATATGCAGCAGCTATGGGCTGCCATCGCCGATCGGGAAATCTATATTCTGAGCGATGAGGTTTACGAGCATATCTGCTTTGCCAAAGGGGGACACGCCAGCGTGCTGGCCCATCCACAACTGCGTCAGCGGGCGATTGCCGTTTCCTCGTTTGGTAAAACCTTCCATATGACCGGCTGGAAAGTGGGTTACTGCGTGGCCCCGGCAGCGTTGAGCGCGGAGGTGCGCAAGGTTCACCAATATCTGACGTTCTCGGTCAACACCCCGGCCCAGTTGGCCTTGGCCGATATGCTGCGCAACGAGCCGGAACACTGGCAGCAGCTACCCGCGTTCTACCGTGCCAAGCGCGATCGTTTTGTGCAGGCGTTAGCTAACAGCAGGCTGGAAATCCTGCCCTGCGAAGGCACCTATTTCTTACTGGCCGATTACAGTGCCATTTCCGATCTGGATGACGTCGCTTTCTGCCATTGGCTAACCGAGCACGCAGGCGTAGCGGCGATCCCGCTGTCCGTTTTCTGTGCCGATCCTTTTCCCCATAAACTGATCCGGCTGTGCTTCGCGAAGCAAGATGCCACGCTGGATGCCGCTGCGGAGCGCCTATGTCGACTCTAAAAATTACCCTGTTGCAGCAACCGCTGGTCTGGCGCCAAGGTGAGGCCAACCTGCGCCATTTCGATGCCTTGTTGCCCTCGATTAGCGGCCGCGATCTGATTGTGCTGCCGGAAATGTTTACCACCGGCTTTGCTATGGATGCCGGGGAAAGCGCACTGCCTGAACAACAGGTAATAGACTGGTTACATACTTGGGCAGTGAAAACCAACGCCTTGGTGGGTGGCAGCGTAGCGTTGAAAACTGCCGAAGGGGCCGTTAACCGTTTCCTGCTGGTGGAACCTGGCGGCAAGGTGCATGGCTATGATAAACGCCATCTGTTCCGCATGGCCGGTGAACACCAACACTATCAGGCTGGGAAACAGCGCACCATTTTCGAATGGCGTGGCTGGCGTATCCTGCCGCAGATCTGTTATGACCTGCGCTTCCCGGTGTGGTCACGCTATCAGCAGGATTACGATCTGGCCCTGTACGTAGCCAACTGGCCGGCGGCGCGCAGCATGCACTGGCAAACGCTGCTGGCGGCGCGGGCGATTGAAAACCAGATTTACGTGGCGGGTTGCAACCGTGTGGGCGAGGACGGCAATGGCCTGAATTACAGCGGTGACAGCCTGATTATCAGCCCGCAAGGGGAAAGGTTGGCCAGCGTAGAACCGGGCCAGGCGGCGAGGCTGGATGCCGAGCTTTCGCTGGAAATACTGCAAACCTACCGTGCCGCGTTCCCAGCCTGGCGTGATGCGGATGGCTTCCAACTGCACGATTGAGTCAATGCCCCACCCTAACCTCCCCAAGGAGCTGTCTCTTGATCAGATCTCCTGATCAAGAGACTTCGCCAGTTTATACCCTTCGACGATATCCTGAAGCTTGAATCATCCCTCCCACATCACTACCCATCCTGCTCGTCCCGTTCGTTTACTGTCATACCAACGCCCCAGCTTCGCCAGACTCAGGCACGCCCACTTCAGACTCAGCGGCATCTTCGGCAAGGTTTTACCTTCCTGTTCACCCACAGCAACTTCCATTCAACTGGACTCAGTACCCGTTCACAGCTTTCATTGAGCGTCTCTTCACTCAACCCGCCCTGGCGTAACGCCAACACCCGGACCGCTATAAAGTTCAGGATGACGATCATTCGCTCCAGATTATTTCGCGTTTGCATCCGTAGCTGTTCCACCGCTTTTCCAGGCTTTATGATATTCCTCTATCAGCCAGCGACGTTCGTGGTAACTGATAATCACCCGGACTTCTTCCGCTGAAGTGACTTTTTCTGATGTCTGCAGGTGCCAGCACGCTCCGTTTTCTACTTCTTCACGACAGCAGATATACGTCAGCGGGACGGTATTTTGCTGGCGTTGAGTATAGTCAGCGCTGCTGTATTGACACCACTTCGATCAATGGCCACTACCGCAGATTCTCCGTAGTGTCGAATGACCTTACGAAAGAAGCACAACGCCGCTGCAGATCAATTTACCATCTCCGTATTTTTTCAACAGTGCGTGTTTGCTGACTTATTTTCGTTAATGCAACAGAGCCATTTAGACGCTTCCAGCGTAGAACCCCTTATAGAAAGGCATCTTTGGTGAGCAGCTCTTTGAATAACGACTTCTCCGCCGTAATAATGTCTGTGCGCCGTTTATCATCAATAAGCCAGTTCAGACCGGCATCAGACAAATCAATGGCTGTACCGTCCGGCGAGATCACTTTACCGGCAAAAATCATCTGCTGGTACAACTGGGCAATCCCACCGACTCGGGTGTAATCAGCTACAAAGCTTTGATCGACCATGGCACCTTGCTCTAATAAACAACCAGCGCCAATGATCGCGGGCCCTCTGATTGTCACTCCAGGCTGTATTTCAGTACTGCTGCCAATATAGACCGGCCCTTCAATATCCAGGTTGGCAAAATCGGCTTTAACGTTCAGCCCGCACCAAATTTGCGGCGCAACCTGAATGCCCGGCATCGGATAATCAGGTAGCTCCCGATTAAGGATCATGCGGTTTACATGCCAGAAGTCCTGCAATGAGCCAATATCTACCCATTGGAATGGCAAGGCAATGCCGTAGAAAGGAACATCTAATTCAGCAAGTTTAGGGAACAACTGGCTACCAATGTCATATTCAACACCGTCGGGAATATAATTGAATATCTCGGGTTCAAACACATAGATACCCGTATTGGCATTGTTTGATAACGCCTCTTCTACTTTAGGTTTTTCCTGAAACTGACTGACTCGGCCTTGGTCATTGGTGACGACAATCCCGTACTTACTTACTTGATCGGCTGGCACAGGGCGCATGATCAGAGTGGCGACACTTTTTCTGGCCCGATGAAAAGCCAATACCTGATCAAAATCCACATCAATTAATGCGTCACCACACACCACGACAAAAGTGTCATCAAAAAAGCCCGAGAAATTTTGGATGTGCTTCATTCCACCGGCGGAACCCAGCACGTTATCAACAAAGGTATTACCTTCCATCACCCCTTCGTAGGAGTAACCCATTTCCACGCCCCAGGCATGGCCATCGCGAAAATAATTCTCGATATCTGCGGAAAGGTAGCTTGTATTGACCATTAACTGATTAAATCCATACTCTCTTAAATGCTCAACGATCGACTCCATAATCGGCTTGCGAATTAATGGGATCATTGGTTTTGGCAATATGGTGGTCAACGGTCTGGCTCTGGTTCCTTTACCTGCGGCAAGAATCATGGCTTTCATAATGAACATTCCTTTTTAATCAATGAGATGATTATCAGATTTGCTGTAATGCGATGCTTTTATCAGCGCCGATGGTAAATATTTTATCCATCCGGGTTAACTTGAACATACTGTGGATATTGTTGTTCAGTGAGCAGACCGCGAGTTCACCTTTTCCATGTAAGGATTTCAAAAGAGAGACCAGAGTGCCTAAAAAACTGCTGTCGATGAAATCGACCTGACCGAAGTCCAGTAAAATATGGTGAGTCCCCTGCGCAATCATGGCTTGTATGTCTTCCTTAAACTGAGTGGAAACCGATGCATCCAAACGCCTGTCCAAAAGAGTGACAACCAAGACATTGCCAATTGACTGAGTTTCAAAGTTCATTCTTTCTTCCTTACAATACCGTTGGGAGGGGAAAACAGCTATTACGTTAGCTCACCAGTAAAGAAATATCGTTATTCAATACCACAGTTCCATACCGAGTATCACTGTGCTGTTCATCTGTTTGTGTTGGATATCAATAATGTAATGGTCGTTGTATTTGCCGCAAACGTAACATAGGCCGAAGATATAACCGCACCAAGCGGCCAGCAGTTTTGCTGTCACCGGTGAGCCATCCTCTATTTGCTAATCAGAAGGTGAAGACTTTTCGCGAGGAGTTTCTAGCATCAGCGGGGTCCCTCCATGTTACATTGTCGCGATTGGCGTTCATTCAGCAAAGCATCTAGCGCAGGCCATAAACATCGTGATAACCAATATTCCTGAGCACTCCCTGTGCAAACTTTTGACTATCAATTACGGTATTAAGCGTAGCACAGAGTTCAGGACCTTGAATTCGTGACCCAGATGGGGTTTGATGCAGCCCCAGTGGAAGCGAAGCTTGCGATTTGACAATACAATTTCCTAACCATGAACGTAGCGCATCTAAGGTGCGAGCACGCTGACGCCGAGGCTCTTTTCCCATGCCCTGCCACCCTCGATACTCTTGAGAGCATGGAAAAGGCTATCGCCATAGCGACTACGCTTGCGAATGATACGATGCCCCAGGAAGATAAATCCATCATTGACATGGGTGATCCTGGTATTGTCCAGGTTCTGCCTCAGTTTCAGGCTGTCTTCTAGCACGCGCCGGCATTCTTCCCTGATGGCCTCCGCCTGTGCTTTACTGCCTTTGACTATGAGGACAAAGTCATCCGCATATGAACCCCCTTTGAGGCCAGCGTGATCCGCGCAGCTTCGGCCAGCCATGTGGGCAGTGTTATCAGACGCAGCAGCCACTCACCCCGTCGTGACGGGTCTGCTTTACGTCCAAAAGAGCAGGGGCTATCAGCTCCCTCTCCCTTTGGGAGAGGGCTGGGGTGAGGGGTCTGTTATACCCACTGCCAGGCAGTAAGCCTGGATCGCTAGCGCTACGTCGCCCGCTGCGACGGCCTCATTGGGATGATGGCTGATGCCGCCCTCGCAACGAACAAACAGCATCCCCACCGGCCAACGGGCGGCGATAGCAATGGCATCATGCCCCGCCCCGCTAGGCAGCATTAGGCAATTCCCTTGCACCTGCATTACCGCGTCATGCCAGCGCTGCTGCCACTGAGGGTCACAAGCGGTAGCCGGTATGCGGTAGAACTCCTCGCTGTAGAAACAGACCCCACGACGCGCGCTAATGCTCTGCGCCTGCAACAGTAATTCGGCCAGCAACGCGTCTAGCGGTTCATCTTGCGGGCCACGAACGTCGAGGGATAGCCTGACCTGCCCAGGGATCACATTCACTGCCCCCGGAAAGCTTTCTATCTGACCGACCGTGGCGACCACATACGGATCGTATTCCATGGTGAGCCGCTCAACCGTGACCATCCATTCAGCGGCGGCAGCCAGCGCATCCCGGCGCTGCCCCATCGGTACGGTCCCTGCATGGCCAGCATGTCCGCTAAAGGTACAGTTGAGGCGGCGGGCACCGTTAATCGCCGTGACCACTCCCAGCGCCAGATCGGCGGCTTCAAGACAAGGCCCCTGCTCAATATGCAGTTCGAGATAGGCGCAGATCGAGCCTTGTGCACGCTCGGCAGAACTCACCGCCGCAGGATCAAGCCCCGCGTCACGCATAGCCTCGGCCACGCTGATGCCCTCAGCATCGGTACATGTCAGCCAATCCTCTGCCCACTGCCCAGTGATCCCCTTGCTGCCGAGTAAGGTAATGCCAAACCGCGTGCCCTCCTCGTCGGCAAAACCGATCACCTCGATCGCCTGCGGCAGACGCCGATTGCGGCTATGCAACAAGGCGACAACCTCAAGCGCGGTCAAGACCCCCAGCATGCCATCGTAGCGCCCCGCGTTGCGCACCGTATCCAGATGAGAGCCAAGCAGCAGCGCCGGTGCGGCCGGTTGCTGCCCTTCGTAACGTCCGCAGATATTCCCCACCCCGTCTTGCCAGACCTCCATCCCAAGCTCGCGCATCCAATTCCCTACCAGCTGGTTGGCACGTAAATGTTCTGGGGAGAGATAAACCCGCGTCAGTTGGCCTGGCGTGCTGCTGATTGCCGCTAATTCGTCGCAGCGAGCCATCACTCTGGCCGCGGCTCGTTCCACTTCCAGAGGGGGCAGCAGCATTGCCATCAGTTCTGCTCGGCGTCGTAAATGTTCCATGCTGCC
>DWRE01000200.1:0-12509 GCA_018251075.1 Metardaris cosinga cedra | reverse complement strand
TATGTCAAAATGAAATTTTTAACAAATTTGTTAATGTCAAACAGAGTTTGGGAGTTTCCGCCGTCTGTCTGTACGCAACACTTAACACTTACTCGTAAGTGTGAGAACATCGTCTAGCCGTTTCGATCCTACCACCCAGCGACACTCCACCGGCGCATCCTCTTGTGAAAATGCTACGCACAATTCAGAGGAGCATATTATAATGAAAATGTCTGTATATCGTATCACACAATTATAGAATTGTTTATAGAACCATAGGGTTGATTGTCTCTCTAATAGTGCGTTACAGAATTTGTAAGATATGACCATAATTAATAATAATTTTTCCCAGTTCTCCATACTAAAGAGTAAGAAGACTCCCAGTTCTCATTGACCATGGGCTTAACCCTTTCCAATGAGCTATAGCAAATGTCGAACGATAAGATGCTTGAATTCTGATTGAATTTCTTTCTATGTAATAATGTCAAATTACAAAATAGTTCCCATAAATATTGCAATCAAAGTACAAAAAAAGGATATTGAAAAGAAAAAGCAAGAAAAATCTGATAAAAATACAAATGGAATATATCAAGTTGAAAGACTTTGTTAAATATAAAATATACAGTTGAAACAGTTTTCAATTACCTTCTATGTAATATTTCCTGAGTGATTCATCTGGAGACTGAATGAATAAGTTAGCTATCTGAATAACTCTACTGATCCCCTGGTCCAGTGGTTATTGAACCTGCTGGCCCGGCACGTGGGTACCATTGTCATCTAGACTAGTTCTTTTATGAGTACAAGTATTTAATTTTGTTATGTGTTTACGAGGCAGTCTACATATGTATTCGTATATAATGCGTAGTTTATGAGACGTTTCATTGTCTCAGTATTTTCGTAGATATGAAAGGCTACAATGTTGTTCATAATAATACAAAATCGTATCTTAAATTAAAACGTCGTGTAACTATATAAATCAGCAACAAGGCCGGTACTAATTAGGCGCGAAAGTTTTAAAAACGAATTTACCTCTTCATTATTGTTAGGAACATTTTCTTTTAGGAGCCGGTCGAAGCACGTTCCGAACTGAAAAGTAGCTGCCGAACTAATGAGTCTCACGAAGTTGCATCTTTAACGAAAAAAATATCCCGTAAAATGTTGCCCCTATGTCTACCGCTGCAAAGTTGATTTTGAGCAGTTTTCGATGGCGTATGGGATGTTTTGGCGTTAAGATGCACGGTACTCGAGACAGAAGGCGCTGTGGTCTGAGAATTAATGTTGCGATGCCTCAGCTAACGCCACAGCACGCACTCTTCTGATGTTGTCCATTGTTAACAAACATGTCTAGCGGCAAAGAGACGTGCGCTGTTGAAAAAGCTTGCTTCGCTCTTGAATTTGTATACGAAGCTGGTTCGTATTGCGTTATCAAACAACTGCAAATTACTCGGTCCAAATGTAAATTTATTTGAATTGCACCTAATTACCACATCGTCTACTTACATACTGATATTGTCGCGCCTATTTTTCATATAGATAGGCAGAGAGGAATTCCATCTGCTACGATTTTGGCAGTGTTTTTGGCTTATGCTACATTCATTATACTCGACTTACACAACCGGCTGTTAAAGCACCTTTTAACCTCGGAATAGTTAACACAATACGTACAGTAAATGAAATAAGGAAATACCGAGTGTAATACAATTAATGTGAACTGTAGTGATCGAAAACTATTTTGATAAAGTATTTATCCTCCATTATTTCAATGGACGACTTGACTGTTGAGTTAGGAAATTAGAAATTATTTCACTCCCATCCCAATATTATTGAGTAGAATGAAATGGAATGGAAAGTGACAATATTGGTTTGCCTTGAAGATAAAGGTCACATCACTTCCAGAGTCTGTCAATATCCATCAGCGACTGACGGATTAGCGACGATGAGGTGAAAGCTGAGGAATAAATGGAAATATTCATGGGAGGAATTCGGATCAGGTAAACGACTTAACGGCAGGCGATATATCATTATTACGTCGCGTGAATAATGGGAGATGATGGATATTTTGGTGGAAATTCCGCGAGCATCTTTAATACTCGATAATTTTGGTTAGGCTTATATTATGCGAATGAAATTTCGCAATGTACTCGTGACTTTTATCTTAATTTTGAATTATCATATATTTTTTTTGTAAAAAAGAATAACGGGATACTGCTCATATTAAATAAATAAGACTTTAAGCTAAATAATAAGTTTAAGTTATATTTAGTGTCTAAGCAAATTGAACATTAGTATCAGAGAGACAGAAAATATTAAGTGAACGATTATTTATTTTAAGCGACATTTTGGGCGTATTTTGTTATACATATTCGGAATCATCGAAATTAGCTGATTTCCGATCAACAAGATAGGTATACCAAATTCCGCTAATAAATTAACTAATATACATACTCTTTTACGTTCAATTTAAAAAGTGATGAATAAATTCATGTATACAGTCAGCTGTTTTCAATTTCGGCGCTCACCTCAACGCTCGTTATCATCAGCATGTTTAAGCCCGCTGCTGAACATAGGCCTCCCCTGACGGGTTTTTGTTTATATTCCCAACGTTGGGCATGCCGATTAGATATCATAGAGCACGGCTTCTCGCACTGCCGACGGTGCTACGGTTGGCGGTCAGAGCAATATATTTTTTAATATCTCATCTAAATATCTATATGGATATCAAATAAATGAAGAGGATTCTCATCATCAACTGTGTTGACTGGTAAAAAATGCCTCTTGATATCAAGTTCGCCCTTTGTTATCAACAGTAAAGGATAAATAGACATATCTTGGTTGTTTTCTAAACTTGCTGAAAATAAATATTTCAATATGTATTCCACTCACAAATTGGAGAATGTAATAAGATGAGTTTTTTAGGGGAATTTAATAACGAGAAGGCTTTTTTACTACTGGCAGTGTTAGACGAACATTTGATCTCACAGTTTGGTGGTCTGCGTATAAACTTTTTATGGTCACAAGCTGCCACCGCTCTTATATTACGAGTCCTCAATCTGCAGTATGTTCTAACTTTGGCCTAAGTAGAACACCAATATACGATATGTCAGGGTTACAAAAACGGAATTTATGAAATAAATTTTTTGCGTACAAACGCATATAAAAGTTACGTTTACTGAATTTCGATATTTTTCATCATATATTCTGAAGGATCGAATCCAAAACCAAATGATCCGACAGAGAGCCAAAGTTATCGATATCGCCCAAAGTCAATGCAATGCATGCAAGCTGAGGTAGCATTTAGCTGGGCATATTTGACCCAGAATCGATAACCGTTGGAGTAGACATCTTCAAGAGTGGAGAATGTGCATTGGAAACCGTAGCAAAGGGCTCGCTCCGGCTTGGTAAAGTGACCATATACATAAAGTAGCTAACAATTGTTGAATACCGGCGTGAATGTTGAATATGAGCCGGCGAGCGATGTGCTAGTCATTATAACTGTTATGTTTCTATTTCAAGTTTTAATAATATTTACAAAGTTTAAAGTGTCTTGCTCACCTTAAAGTAAACAGGACAGTGCAATTGTTGTGTAAAAATAATTGTGTAATGGATTTAGTGCCTTGAATGTAACAAGTTTATAAATCTAATCAGCTGTTTTGAGTTTGACAGCTGTTTCGTTGCTGAGGTCAACGAACTTAGCTACGTGCTAGTGTCAGTGCAATAACCTATTAAATGCAACTGTGCAGTCGTGTATGTGTGAAAAAAGTAGCATAAAAAAATCATAACATACATAGTGATTAAATAGTATAAGTTAATAACATAATAAAGATTATTAACTTGTGATATTGGTACGTCAGCGCCATCTCTTATTCGTTTAAGTAACTGTCACCTGTAATCAATATCATGCCTGCTAAGTGTAGTGTTTGCGGCAAATTTACATCGGCAGATGGCGCGAAGTGTAGTATTTGCGGATCGGCATACCATCGTTTGTGTATTAACACCGATGGTCGCGTCCCTCCTCGGTGGCAGTGTAAGGGATGCAAGCAGAAGCGAATAAATAATGCTACACCGGAATCGTCTGGCTCCGGAGATGTAGATATTGATGTAAGCGAAAAAGTTTTGAGTCGCCCTCAGAGTAGGGAAGACATAAACTTTGCTGCTGAAATTAAATTAATGCGATCTCAGTTATCATCTATCTTGCAAGATACATCCAGCTGCAGGCAGGAAATGACTGCTTTTAAAGAAGAAATGATTAAATTAAATTCAACTGTAATAGAGTTTAATAAGCGTCTAAATACCGTTGAGGAAAAAATAAATAACTTCAATAATAGGCTGACTGCCGCAGAACGCAAAATAGAGGCCGGTATAGGTGGAGTTGGCTTATCAGCTCAAATTGAGCATCAACTCAATGACCGTGACCAGGAGTCCTTCTATGCGGACGTCGAGATAACTGGTATCGAAGAACAAGCTGGCGAAAACCCCATAAATTTACTTACTCTCGTTGCCCAAAAAGTAGGCGTCACTATACAAGAGACAGATGTCATTATTGCGGAGCGCAGGGGTAAGCGGCAGAGAATTGACGTGGACGGCGGCGCTTCGCCGCGTCCGCGCACTATCGTCGTGCGGCTTGCGCGCAAAACACTACGTGATCAACTCGTCCGTGCTGCCCGCGTTCGTCGCGGGGCAGACACGACAGGAATTATCTCGACATCTCAGCCGCCGCGTCGTTTTTATATTAATGAAAGATTGACATGGATTAATAGAAAACTTTTTCATAAGACACGTGAGGAGGCACGGAGTAAGGGATGGCAGTACGTCTGGACTTATGACGGGCGCATATATGCCCGACGACATAAAGAGTCACAGGCGTTTCGTATTCGATCCGAATCGGACATTGGGAAGTTCATTGTCAGTACAGTCTGATAGCGCTCTCAACGTTTTGCTAATACCAAACTGTATCTTCCGCTGCCCCTCGTCAGTGATTATATTTAGGGATGTGTCGAGTGCAGTCTTTTCATACTTGTACATTTGTCTTTTATCCTTAACTTTAAAATTACTTGTTACTTTTATTTACTTTACTTTTTTTTTATGTAAACTTGTTACAGATCTAGAATACATTGTAATTAGATATAATACGATCAACTTGAGTGATTTTCGTTATGCATTTAGGAAATTTTTCCTTTTTCAATTAGTTCTTTTTAAAGAATTGTATATTAATAATTACATAATTATAACTTTAATTATAAAAACTTGTACAATGATTTACACTAATTTTACAAATAATCTCAATCTACCCAAATTTATATTGCCGTATTGTAATTACACTGCTTACACACTTAATCTATACAAATTTACATTGCCGTATTACAATTACACTACTGTCATTTGGTCTTATACGGTCAATTTTCATGGGTAAATCTCAAGGGGTTAAGTTTGGCTTCTTGAATCCAGGCTCCTTAGGAACAAAACATGAGGAATTCATAGCAGTAATGGCAGAGCGCGCCGTGGATATAGTGGCTATAAACGAGACTTGGCTGAGGCAGGGCGAGGAGGGGCGCGCGCCATCAGTTCCTGGTTACCGATTGATACACACGCCTCGCCCGGCCGCCATCCGCGCGCAAGGTGGGGGGGTGGGTTTCTATATCAAAAATAGGATGCGGGTGCGTGTCCTTCCTCATCCAGTGTCGCCGCTAGTGGAACAGATGTGGCTTACTTTTAATATTGGCGGCAAATCTATACTTTTTGGCACTGCATATCGCCCTCCATGGTTAGGGCTGCAAATTTTCATAGACGCGCTGACCGACACGCTCTCTTCGTTTTCGCTGCACGATTTCATAATGTTAATGGGAGATTTTAATGTCGACATGTTAAGCGGCCGTCATATTTCCACAAAAGCAATACTTGATTTTCTTTCTTATAAAAATTTAAAACAACATGTTACGGTCGCAACGCATTTCACAGAACACTCAGAAACGCTACTTGACCTCATCTGTACAGACGCTCCTATTACAGACGTACGAGTTGATTACATTGCAGATTTGAGTCACCATGCTTTTCTATCATGTAGGCTTAGAACTGTTAAAAATCGAACAACCGTGCGTTTCATAACATACCGGCCGCTTAAGGATGTTGATTTAGACCTTTTCCGACGCCACTTGTTATCTATTAAGTGGAATAACATTCGAAATAATTCTAGCGTTAACGATATGACTAAACAATTCACGTCAAAACTCCTAGATTTGTTTAACACCCATGCGCCTTTAAAAACTGTGAGGGTCACAGACAGGCAACATCCTTGGGTTACATACAATGTCAGATTAATGATGAAATTGCGTAACGAAGCCTATAACCGTGCTCGACGGTCGGGTATTGAAGCACATAAAGACTATTACAAGGAGCTAAAAAAAATGGTGGTAACAGCTTTATACTCAGAAAAAAAGGCATATTTTAATTATTACATAAATTCCAACATAAATAAGCCGTATTACTTGTGGAAGCATCTTAGGCAGCATGTCACATTTAAATGTAATTATAGTGCACCCCTACCTCCAGGAATTGACAATGCCGATCAGATCATTGATCATTTTCTAAATGTTCCAGGCGCCGATACAGTATGCATATCTAAGCTCACCTTCTATGAGTTTCATAGACATAGTTCAGCTTCTTTTAGCTTTTGTTTGGTAACGGATAAGGATGTTACTAAAGCTGTACGCTCATTGCACTCAAATGCAATTGGTAACGACGGAATTTCTCTTGAAATGTTGCTTTTAACGCTTGCGCACACACTTGAGATCATCACGCACATTATCAATACGTCTTTAAGTTCCAACACGTTCCCTGCCATCTGGCAGCATGCCCTGGTTAAACCGATACCCAAATGTGATAACCCCACTGAACTCAAGGACCTCAGACCAATAAGCATCCTTCCCTGCATCTCAAAAGTATTAGAAAAAATTGCTTGTGACCAATTAAAGCATTTCTTGGAGACAAATGATATTTTGCCAGCTGCGCAGTCTGGGTTCAGGCAGGGACGTAGTACTTCTACCGCGTTAATGGCAGTTGTAGATGATTTACTCACTACGCAAGCATCTGGAGAGAGCACTATCTTGGTCCTTCTAGATTATACCCGCGCCTTTGATTGTCTCAACATCCCGTTACTGCTTTCTAAACTGTCTTACTATGGGTTGAGCGTTGAAGCTGTACAATGGTTTGACAGCTATTTCCGACACCGTTCTCAGCAAGTGATTTTAGACAACGTGCAAACTGGCGTAGGCGGCATTTCCTCGTGTAGACAAATAAAAAGAGGAATTGCACAGGGGTCCATTTTGGGCCCTTTGTTATTTATATTATACACTGCCGACATAATTCATCAAATTCAGTATTGCAAGTATCACATATACGCAGATGACCTTCAAATTTATATATCTTTTAAGGCATCGGAGGTCTCTGCTGCCATAAATAAACTTAACGCTGATCTTCAACGACTATTCATCTGGTCTAAAAATAATACCCTCGTTCTAAATCCACAAAAAACAAAATTCTTAATAATCGGTACTAAAAATTGCGTTGAAAGAGTCACTGCGACCAACCCTTATATTCATATTAATAATGTTCCCATCCAGAGAGTATCTGAAGCGCGCAACCTGGGCATCCTCATGGACGAATCTTTAAGGTTTGAAGATCACGTCCTTAAAACGGTCCAGAACTGTTTCTATCGTCTAAAAGTTTTATATAGGATCAGGGAATACATAGGCCGTGATCTTAGAATAAATTTATGTGACTCATTGGTATTGTCCAAACTAAATTACGCTGATGTTGTTATAGGTCCCAGGTTGCTTGTGCGGACGCAAAATCTCATTCAGCGTGTGCAAAATGCCTGCGCAAGATTTTGCTTTGATATTCCACCCCGTTCTCATGTGACTCCGTACATCAACAGCGCAAACATTTTAAAAATGAAGCATCGAAGGCAATTACATTTCGCATCTCTACTGTTTGGTATCATTAAGCACAAATGCCCACCCTACCTTTATGAAAAATTGCAGTGGTCTAATCATAATAAGTGTAATCAACGCGCTGGTTTCCGCCTAAGTTATCTTATGAGTTGTAATGCTTCATTTCGGGGGAGTTACAGATATAATTCAACAAAATGTTGGAACAATCTGCCACCACCGCTCCGAAATCTGAGATCAGAGGTTGGTTTTAAAAATATGTATAAGCAACATTTATTGAATATGCAAAAAAGTGAATAAAAGAGAAATAGCCTCTCTTATGCACATACGTTCACACGTACACCCCCACACACTCACACGCACGTACGCACACACACATACGCACGTACGCACACACACACACACGCTCGTACGCACACACACACACGCACGTACGCACACACACACGCTCGTACGCACACGCACGCACGCACGCACGCACGCACGCACGCACATACACACACACACACACACACACACACACACACACACACACATTCACACGCTCCTCCCCCCTTATACATATACGTAACATACACACCGCATATATACGTGTATGTATAAACAAGTATAAGTACTTTATTCAAAATATTTATTGTCTTTTAATTACTCCAACTCCTTTTAATGTCTTTCTTGCATCCTGAAAATCACTCGTTCTTGTATAAACTTTGTAATTTTATTCTTTTTATTGTACCTGTGATACTTAGTTTCCTAAGCCTGCTCGCCGGTCCGAACTTTCCGGTAGAGGGTAGCACTGAAAATCAGTGGTAGTGACACATCGCTGCCTAGGCTGAGTGTGCCCTTCTTCGTCTAGCCTAAGTCATCAGTTTTGCAAAATCATTTTTTGTTTTTTTCCTTTTCAAATTGTTAATTTTGTAAACGTTATTCTATTCTATTCTATTCTATTCTATTCTAGTAATCTCTTGGCAGTTTCAATTCTATGCTTGAAGTCTTAAATTTGTATAGATTGATGTTGATTGGTATTAGCGCCTGTAACTATCATGATATCGATGCATAAACCTAATGTCCATGGTTGTACATGAACCTCCCATAATACCATCTTAAGACATTCCAGTGGAAAATTGATAAATGGATTTCGTCATTACTGATCGGGAAATCTTCATATACAATAGAATTTAAGAGCTTTAACGCTGTCCAGATAATAAACGGTTCTATTATCACATGATATTGTTAAATGTTGGAATCAAATCATATTCCCTTTGTATGGTTTTGTCATAATCAGTCACGTGAGGGAGATATCAGAAGCTTCAGTACACGTTACGTCGTCTAATGATTTATTATCAAGACATGGGGAATATTATATTCAGTTAGCTATTATGACTACACTATGAGACTCGTACCCAACAGTGAATCGATAAATGTATAATGAAAAACGCAGAAGTTTCCTTGAAACACATTTTAACATTAATATGTTACGCTATTTCCTGACCGAGTAGACAGAAAGCTTCTTAACTAGATTAGTTGCAAAACAATCCATGTTTAGATAACGTTGATTCGCTATATTTCATGTTCGCACGTACATACGAGTTTGTTTACCGAGGGGCTCAAATCCCTAACATGATGGCAACCGCATTGATCTGTTAGTGACGATTGTCACGAACCTTTGCGTTCTTGCAAGGGTACGATAAGGTTTGGGGAGTGGTTGTTATCGTTACATAATAGTCGTTTACCCTTGTCGGGCGCTGTTTAACTGCTCAGAATATTCACGAATCGAACCTAACTTGTATCTTCATCAGTTCCCACAGTTCACATTAAGCCCATGGAGCAATAGTTAATCAATGGGTAGCAACAAAAGATCGACAAATACAAGTTGCACAGCTTTATTAATATAACAAAACATAATAATATTATATTTACTGGCTATGTCTATGTTTAGTTGACCAGAATAAGTAGCTACCTACTTGGCTTAAATTGAGTATTTTAATACTATTTTTGTGTCGTAAGACAAACTCTTAAACCCTTAATTTTTAACCTTTAACCTTAAAAAACACTAACGGCATAAGTTACCCATTTTACGAACAGCTGTATTAACCTCGAACCTGGCGTAAAGATATATCTAACAATAATAACAATTGACTCCTGTATCACATATGCATCATCGACAATATAAATATGTCTAATGGCCACTTTATGGTTCGGTCTAGGAGACTGTTTTAATATAACAAGAAAGTTCACATAGAAAAGGTACAGCAGTAATGAACTTAACGACACTATGCGGTCGAGTCGCAATTTGTATATTTGAAATGTTCAAAAAACACAGAGATTCAAATGTCGTTACTACTTGCGCAAGAATGTTCCGGACATGTTAAGAGTTCGTGATTTCGCGAAACGCTGACTGCTGTTTATTTTCGCGACCTTGCCAATGTACACAAACGCGTCGAGTGCACTTTCACGCTTTTACGGTTGGAGATGTTTAATGTGTCATACTATAGAAACTTACGTAACGATAAACAGTGTAAACTTTAAAATCTTTCAACGGTGATATAAAGTGTGTAATATCTCAAATTACGAGACTTTAGTAAGCATCAACTCAAATAATAATAGTGTAATCTTTAAAGTTAAAATATACAGTACCAGGTCGGTTCTTAGTTGTGTGGTTTCAAGTGATACATTTTCATCAGAATTTCTGCATTTGACAGTCAAGTTAAGCAGTCAATCCAGGTTATTATCATTGGATAAAATTTTATTTAACGTAGTGGAGGGAGATCTGTAAGAATGATTAAGAATATCCGATACACAGGATGACTGGCATCTTGTGTTTCCAACAATTCGAAATGGAGTAGCATGATGAAGTATGCTGCAGTGCTCTCGCAGTTGTAGCGGAAACCCGTGCCAAGTACTGCGTTGTAGGAAGAATCGTAGCCATGCTATCTTGAATATCAGGCGAACTTAATTATTAAATTATAATATATAGCTAAGTTCTGGTCAATATCCATTATGGTGATCATTATGATGATCATTCGAAAATTATGTTATCAAGCGTTAATTCACTCTTGCAGACGTCGTCGCCAAATATTAGCGAGCTGGAATGCGATTTTGTTATAACGTCTGATTTTCCCAAACGTGGCTATTTCCATTTCTCCCCGGAAATGATGAACGGATTCGTAAGTAAAAGGCATTAAATCTGTCTGAGGTGATCGATTTGCATTGGGAAAATTGCATTTCGAGTCGGCGACAAGGAGGCGTCGCCTGCAAATGTTTGCGAATGCTCGCAATAGAATTTGCTTTAGAATTTCGTTACGATTTCCTATCAGACTTCATCGTGTAATTACTGTTTTGCATGTATTTTGCACAATACTGACGACAAAGAAAGCAGGTAATAAGACAAACTTATTAAAATGCCAAAGATTTTTTTACTACTGGCACAACACACCTAAACGTTCTTACTAAAAAAATAACACGTAGAAATCTTGAGAAAAATTTATTCAAAATTGACATATCAAAAAAGTGAACGACAAAGCTCGAATGAATTCAAAATTCTTGTAAAAAAAGTCATAATACGATGAGATAAAATTATTTGTACAAAAAGGAAAAGTTTAAGGATTAAAATATAAAAATGGCATACTGCGTTTCGGATGATTGTGGAGATTACGCTGTAACCCCGATGTTGGTGTCTTGTGGTCCAGTCAAATGCTGTGAAAGTGCACCTACATGCTACCCTTGTTTACCATCCTGTCCGAAAGGTCAAGTTGTTTACTGCTGTCAGAAGCCCAGCGAGAGACCTCGGCAAGATAATCCTGACTGCTGCCGACCTCCAGCGCCACCAGAACAATCCCGTCCTCAATACTGCTGCCCAACATGCAATCAACCCACATGCAAGCCCATAAAAACCAAATATGTGATACCATGCTACCGATATGAAGATGGGCGTATTGTAAGTACTCAAAATGTATAGAGACATCCAAGTCTTCAGTCAGTAATTAGTATCAGGTCTAGTATTTTTATAACCACGATATATCGTTCCTGAAAACAACAACACAAATATGTGCGTGATAATCGTGTTGTTGATTTCAGGAACAATACATGCCGACACGGCATGGAAGGTTGCCTGACTCCGCGCACCGCCGCAACGGTATCCAAGACCAAATCCACGGCTATAGAGGTGCAATTCGTTACTTGTGCGCGGCCGGTAACCGCCAGATGCCCACGGTGTATACAGCTGTGGAGCCTATACGTAGAATATTCCCCAGGATAACGCAAGAAATGTGGCCCGTCAAAAAACGCAAGGATAAAAAGTTAACTTAATATTAGGAAACGAACGTTTGATATAATGCACATGAGACAACATAGCCTAGAAAAAATAAATTCCCGACAGGTCAATCCGATACCATCGTCGGCTTTCAAGCGAAACGGAATTCAAGATCATAAATACATAGAGAGCGGGGGAGTAGCATATATTCGCAAGTGCTGGCATAATTCGATAAGGAGTGATTACCCGTTTGCACTTCCTCTCCAACCGGTGAAGAAACTTCCAGCCATTGTTGCTAAGAAGTGACGAACCCGACGGTGGGTTAATTAATCAATTTT
>DWRE01000199.1:0-12548 GCA_018251075.1 Metardaris cosinga cedra | reverse complement strand
TCTTCGAGCATTGCGTCCTACCGGTGATGACGTATGGTGCCGAGACGTGGACACTGACGGTAGGGCTAGTCCACAAACTTAAAGTCACGCAGCGAGCGATGGAGCGAGCTATGTTAGGTGTCTTTTTCGTGGATAAACTCAGAAATGAGATTATCCGTGAGAGAACCAAAGTAACGGACATAGCTCGGAGAATAAGCACGCTGAAGTGGCAGAGGGCTGGCCATATCTGTCATAGAACCGATGGCCGATGGAGCAGACGAGTCCTAGAGTGGAGACCGCGTCTCGGTAACCGTAGCGTAGGACGACCTTCAACCCGCTGGTCCGACGACATTAGCAGGATCGCCGGCAAACACTGGATGAGGGAAGCGGAGGACCGGGCAACGTGGCGCGCTCTAGGAGAGGCCTATGTTCAGCAGTGGACAGCTATAGGCTGATGATGATGATGACTGGTTATCGGCAAAATTCCTTTATAATCAGTTCTTGTAGATCTTTTAACAGATTAGCAACCATGGCAGACCAATGTGACTTGACTTTACATACCATACCTCAGATTTTGAACTGAAACGCCTATTAGAAAATATTATTTTATGTTATTATTATAGTTTTCCTGTTATATTTTTGTTGTTTTTAGTGTATTTGTTATTCTTCTTTTCTCACTCTACTTATGTTTATTATTGTTTCTCTCTCACATTTATTATGTCATCTACTGTGTCTTTTCTACTCTTGTGTTTATATGCGGAAACTTTTTATTGGCTTTTACTTACCTATTGTATTTATCATGATATATCATATCATTTTCCATGAAAATAAAATAAATAAAAATAAATCAACAACATAATTGTAACGTATGCACAGCTTATCTCAATTGATGCATAAAAGAGTCGACACATCATCCTTGTAGTACATCTCATCATGAGAACATTCCAAGTGCAGCGCAGCGTGGCCCGCGTGGCCCGCGTGGCCCGCGTGGCCCGCGTGGCCCGCGCCGGCACCGGCCGACACCGGGCCGCGCCGCGCGTCGCGTGCGCGCGCCACTCAGCACGCGCCGGTGTCTCCGGACATTTGTAGCTGTCAATGAGCCGCGCGTGCGTGCGCCGTCCTCGCAGCCGATCATGTTCGTGTTCGCTATCGCCACTACTGCCGATTAATTTCAACCTTGGCTCCTTACTGCCAATAAAATGATAAACGTCACAATGTGACTAAATCGTACGATTACAATAACGCAGTTAAGAAGAGAGAAACAGTACCTATATAGACAGATCTGACATATCGACATGTACTTAATTATCTTGCCAGAAATTAAATAACGGAGCTAACCCCCTATTCCACGGTGGCACTTAATATAATCAATCAATCAATGGCAATATCTCAGGTGAATCTTGGGAGTATACGTACTACACTTCTCTACCGACTTTTTCCGAGACATAGAGGCGTGATGTTATTTTTATACTATAACTATGCTTAATACTGCCTCGCTTGTCATTGTGGTTGCAAGCGTCACGTCCGATCAACAGGTTCTCGATCCAAATCGCGGGTCGGGCACTGATGATTTTTTTTATCTAAATTTTTTTTGTAGTGTCTTAGAGTCTGGATTTGTACCTATTGTATGGCAATAGACTCACCATTTATTCCATCGGGGGACGTAAACGTAACTGGTGAAACATAAGAGAATACACTCTTCCGCCTACCTCATTAAGTATGTCATTTTTTTCTGGCCAGAATATGGGCATGGACGTCGACGTTTACGTTTCTTCTTGGGCGTCATTCTACAGCATAACATTTTAAACTTTTAATACGAGGTAATTTTGTAATCATTAGCCAATGTTTTTCAGGTATACATTTAAGCCATTCAATCTGTGCCAGGCTAGCCGCACATACTCACAATCGATTGTAGTCCTTCGGCGCCTTGCAGTGTGCAGCCCATATATCTGTCCAAAGTTAACAAATTTAATACGTTTGACGGGAACGCCATGTAAGGTCGCATGCCGTAGCCGACTGCCTCCTGAGCCGAAATCGAAGACGTCACGCGATCACCGCGTATTTTTATTCCGTTCCCCCTGAATATATCATTTCACACTACAATTTGACACCATATTCATGCCATACATCGGTCGTAACCGATCTAAAATAAACTTTATCTCGTCTGCGTGAGGTTCAGATTTGATAGTTGAAGAACCCAAGAGGGTGGATGCCACAATGATGGTACGTTTATGTGATTGAGCTCGCGTTTCTTGCTTTACAGTATTCAAAGTTAGTTTTCTTTTGTTATGTCTGGCCTCACAAACTGTTTAGTGACGTGTTCCAGGGCTGATTTATCGTCTAACGTTTATGGGTTTACAAGGTGGAGGGCTATAAAGTTCGATGCTGTAATAAATGGTGACGCATCAATTACAAGCAACTCAGTGCCAGGCCGTGTTTCGTTTTGTTAATCCGAGTAACGACTATTGTTGGCAAATCGTCGGGTGTTCAGCACTTGGCGCTCGCGGCGCGAGCTCATGTTCGATTACGACACGGCGCCCACAAGCTCGGCCTGTATTTTGGTTTGCTTATCAAATTTTATAGCATATATTTTCTTTATCTTATGCGTATACAGTAGAGGTTAAGAAGCATTTTTAAGGCATATTTTTACATTTTGTAGTAGGTTTAGGGTATTTGACAGGATTATCTATTATGAACTTGAACTTACTGTACCTGCTCTGCATGGGCACGCAGTTATTCGGCTTCAAGCTCCATTAAAGGTATCCAAACGAACCTCATTTGCACGTGGCGCATCATAAAACGGGACTGAATCTCGGCTCATGGCCCACGCTCGGCTACTCACCCTGGTCGATAACGTACAGCGGCGTAGGTGATGCAAGATGCTATACTCTGCGATCCCCAGCCCGCATGCTGGGCTTGGATAAAACTCCTTTGCGAGCCCTGAGTTTAACAGTGGACTGAGACAGGCTGAAAATGAAGAATCCTGCATGTTCTTAAAAATTATTTTTATAAACATTTACTTACGATTATGTTTATATTTTCAGGTATGGTTCCAAAATCGACGCGCAAAATGGCGTCGCCAGGAAAAGATGGAGGCAGCTCGGCTCGGGCTGTCGGAGTACGGCTGCGCTCCGGTGCCGCGCCTGTCTGGTCTAGGGCTGCCCGTGGACCCCTGGCTGGCACCGCCGCTCCTCACTGCTCTACCAGGTTATTACCTCGTTACTGCAGGAGATAGCGCAGATTAACTCCTGTAATGATCTCCACTCATACTTAGTTACCTTAGTTCCGTAACCTAATTATAATGTTGAACTCGTTTGTATAACCCCAGGTTTCCTCAGCCACCCGCCGTCAGGCTACCCCAGCTACCTGACGCCGCCCGCGCCGGCGCCGCCCGCCCCCGCGCCGCCCGACCCCCGCTCCACCTCCATCGCCGCGCTGCGGATGAAGGCTAAGGAACATGTGGAGAGCCTCAGCAAAGGATTGCAGATGGTTTAATATTAGTCCGTAGAAGATAATGGTACATGTAATATACTAAAATTATATGAATAAGACAGATTCTACTGTAGAAATATTGTTCTCACAGTGTTTAGTTAGATAAAACTTGTCGACGTTTGAGGATGTTCCAAACCCAAATGAATATGAGATAGAACAATAGCATATTTATTTCAAGTATGCCAGTCTCCGGCTCGACGTAATACTTGAACACAATTTCTGGTTTATTGCAGGAATTATATTTATTTAACGTCATTCAAGTTAGTATCGTTCGATTCGGCTAGGCTGGTTATTTATTTATATGTAGTGTTGACTATAACACATTGATAATAATATAAAGAGGTCTAATGAGAGGTAGTGTTTTGTATATGTAAACGGTACAGCAATAATTTGTAAATATTAATTATATACTAGTGTTCCCTGACATATGAATATAACAGTAGTCGGCCGAGACGCGCCGCAGGACCTGCTCTGTAGCTCGCGGCCGATCACTGTACAACGTTTCACGGTTATATTCATATGTGGCAAGTACTAAAATAATGCATCGGTGTGTAAATATTGTATACTATGAACGTAATACTATTCCGTATGAATGTCACTGCGACTGCTGGTCGAGAGGTCCTGGCTTCAAATCCCGGTATAGTTGATTGTATTTGAGGCTATCTTTTCTTAAAGATTCCCACTCCACCGAAAGCGTCTAGTTCAAGCAGAGTGCAGTCGCGGTCCTCGCCCGAGGTACAAACGCTCCCGGACGGTAACATAGTAAAGGAATAGTAAAATTAAATTACGAAATGCGGAGAAAAAAGATTTTATGTTTTAATACTTATGTGTAAAATTATATAAATAAATTATCTGTAATCAACACACAGTAAACCCTATATTATAATTTCTGTGTGATGTACATACGCATGTGTAAATATTTCAAATCGAATAAGTATTTATGTCTGTATTGTAACGAGTGCTGTATCCTGATTAGTTTTGCTTTAAAATATACATGGATGTGAACCCCGCGTCTGTGTGATTGTCGTTTGATATTTTGATTAATTAGCTGTTCTTTGTTTGACCTGGTGGACATAAATTGATTGGTCGGTCACCACGTCGTCGAGTACCTATAGACCGAGTCCTTTGTTTCTTTCTTGTATGTTCGTTACGTGTGTACATATATTATATATTGACTTAAGTACTAGCTTCATCGATGACACCACTCGATGATGTCTCGGCGAGTGTTAATAGAACGTGCGTGGCCGAGTGGCCGGCGCGGCCGTGCACGCTACGGACGACGTGTACGTGCGGCGTGCCGTGGAGAGCACACGTAGCGCTGGCAGATATCATATCGTACGCCGCTAGGTACGTGAGAGATCAATAAATGTGTTCTTTCATACTATGTGTTTTATTTCAATTTCCTTCAGTCATTCTTTTTCTAGGGGGATGCGTAAGATGGTAAGTTCCTAAGGTAACTGTTGACCAATGAAATTCAGTTAAATGAACTGAACAGCAGCAAGAAAGATTAACGGACCTCCACTGCCGGTTACTATTAATAAATCTACATGATAGGTATTTAATGAATGTAGATGAAGAATGGATACAGATACAGGAATAATAAGTTATTACTAACTCGTATCATGTTTTGTAGAATTGCCTGATGTCCCTGGTATTACGATATAGAATTGGATTCTGTCCTAAAAGTCTGTGAAAACTCACACAGGTACTCTGTGTAAAGTCACAGTAGGTATGGCCGCCGCCTCACCGGACACAGAAACAGTCCCGCGTGCGCGCCGCAGCCGCTACGGCGTAGCGCCGCCGCTCTACGCCGCTCCACAGTACCTACTAGTCTCCTGCGAGGAAACAACGTTCACGTTACCATTTTCTAGGAACGAATATTGAGTAATTGAATTGACTCTATAAATATTAGTTTTATTATTACATGCTTTTTCCAATAATTTTAATATTCAATTTTAATTATCAACAGTAAAAATTATACATAACTTCACGCCTGTAATCCCCGAGATAGGCAGAGGAATGCAGAACATTCCCACGTGTCACCACTTACGTTTACGTCCCACTATGGAATAGATGGTGAGCCTATTGCCATACACGGGACACATATCCAAACTACGAACCACTACTAGAAAATCTAAATTAGAATTTTTTTGTAGTGTTTGACCCGAGAATCGAACCCACGACCTCCCGATGGGCAGTCCCACTTGCAACCAACACGACCAACGAGGCAGTATAAATGATTACTTCCTATTTCACGAAACTGTCGTAGCTGTGTTTGTATATCAGAAGTTTTTGTACATTTACATACTTGGAACGATTGAGTGTCATGTTGGTTGCAAGCGTGACTGCCGATTGGGAGATCCTGCATTGAACTCCTTGTCCGGACACTACCGGATTTTACTAATTTTCTAGAAGTGGCTCGGAGTCTGTAAATGTCTCCGATGAATTTCAATAATGTCATCGCCTATTCTATAGTGTTACGTAAACGTATCTGAGAAATATGGAGGTGTAGTAGATTCCTCTGCCTGCCTCTTCAGAGATTACAGGTGTCATGTTACGTTTTTATATTATATAAGATTACAGCATTCGGAAAGTTAAATTTTTGTAGCACGTCAAGTTTAGTGTTGCAGGTATGTAACAAGTAGAATATTAAATATAAAACATTTCCGATTATTAGATATTTGCTCAGTTACATATTGTTCTACAAGCTTTGGTGATCATTAAATATTTTCTATTTTATTAAATGAGTTTGGAATAAGTACTTGTCATGAGGTACATATAAACAAGTTAAAGCGTACTACCTACAGTGGAACACGTCACGCCCACCAGCGGCCAGCGCGCTTGGACCGTTGCAAGTGCATTGGCTTCCACTCGCTTACCGTTACTGTATATTAGAGTTGTACATCAACAAACACTGTACTGTGGACACGCGGGAACCACCACCCGGTAGCGCCCACACACCACGCACGCCCTCGCTGCCGCTGAGCCGAGCGACCTGGAGACAGATGGTGCCCGCCGCGCCCTCTCTAGAACCTCTCACCCCCGTTATATCCCACAGATAACTAATACAAAACAATACAATGAATGACGAAACCGCCATTGAATCGTTCCCGCGAGGTCAGTGAGTGGCGACGTGGTGGTCTGGCGGCAACTATTTCGCACATTTATTTGTATACTACTTTAAAGCAAGAATTCCAACTATTTAATATGCAAACAAGGTATAAAAACTTACCAAAGCAAATCTTCACTCGGGGACTAGGTAAACTGGTATTTTCGTCTAGTGGCTAGTACTGTTCTACGTTAGGTTATGAGTTCGATTCCCGAAAGAGCACAATTTTGTGTGGTAAGCATAAATATTTATTCTGTATATTAAGAATGGATACTAACGTAAACCCTGTGTATTTATCAGCTGCTCGTAGCATAAGGTCTGTCTAATTGGGGATCTGACGACCGTGAGTCAGTTCTCTCAAGACGTTATAGATAAGTATTCGTTTTCGTTGAAATTTGAACGCGTCTATATACATACATGCATATATGTTACCAATGGTCGGTCGTAGATGTCGCTCACTCTTTTTTGTTGTTGGACACTACTTTTATAACAAAAGAAATGTGTGTCTTATTGTAAGATCGTTTTGTCTCTTATTTTATATTTCATCAGTTTAGGTCTAGCTAATCTATAAACCAATACCAGTTTTCATCAGTTTTCAACAAACTTATCAAGAATAGTCGATGTAAGAAGCCGTGTTCTACGACACCCCCCCCCCCCTCTCCCAACGTGAGCAATACGCTCCAGGGAGGCCCGTGTCCAGCGGTCGGCTTGCGTATAGAGTTCTCCATAATGCGTTATCTAAGTTCATAGTTTATATTTAGTTTTGATTTGTTTACTTTTATATTTCACTAAGTCGTGTAAATCCACCAATCGCTACTTGGTTAGCATGGAACACCGCAGACAGCCACGCCGCCTGCCTCACTCTCGTTCATGGCTGCGTCACAGTTTCCTTTTTAACTATAGCAGTCGTTTACGAAAAATTTGTATTTGTGCATTAATGTTTTTATGTTCAATAAAAATCTTTGAAATATTTAAAAATTTTAGAAAATTTGAGAGGAGAATCTAAAAATAATCAACAGGCTTAGTCACTAAAAATAGTCAACAGCATATATTAAGTACTAAACAGCAACATAAGTATATTTCATGTCGGTAGGTGTGTGTTTCTGTACCGAATCTAATGCCTCCTTTGTCGAGTGGCTGCAAGCGTAACTGCAAATCAAGAGGTCCGGAGTTTAATCCTCGGGCCGTGTACTATTAGGTTCCCTAAATTATATTCTAGTTGAAATTTCTAGTAGTGGCTCGTAGTCTGAATTTGTGCCTGGTGTATGATAATAGGCTCACAACCATGTTGGGCCGTACACGTAACTAAATCTATGAATAGCTAAATTCTACTCTATCCATGAAGACTCTTGAAATATGGGCATGTCCTGTACTGCTCTTGCTACCCTGCGGCGAGGGCAGGCGCGGTCTTACGTTCATGTAGCGGTTGGAGGTTTAATATTTTTATTCGTGTGTAATTTTGATAACATTGACACCGCATAAATAAGCCTTTCAGTTACCGCCGACGATTATTGTGCAAATATAAGCACGATACTATAAAGTGATTGTGTGGAAGTCGAAGCGGAAACAGGTACAAATAATAAACAGGAGTATATTATTGAATAGAAGATTGCAATAAACATAATTATTACATTAAATATAAAAGTAGTATTCGCTTCTGTTGTTAGTCTGTTCGTAGTCTGATGTGGAACTGGATTAGTTTGAAAAACAGTTGCATCCGGAATGAATAGCAGTATCCTCTTTTTAAACCAAGGGTTCCCAGATCAGGGGTGTGGCGAGAGTCGCTGTTGAAATATGAGCTGAGTGGAAAAGTGTGTTTAGTTGGACGGAGTTAGAACCGGGTACTTGCACAATACTTCCATCACATCAACATTGATAAGTAATACTGTGTGTAGCTGCTGCTGACTACGTATAATATGATCTGTTTTTATTAGCATTGATCCAATCTTCCTTGCTTGTAAGAAGTTGAATGGATCATTAATAGTCAATAAATTAAACAAGCATACAAGGCTACCATATTATTATGCCCAATGTCCCTGTTGTTGCGAGTTTGCCTCGTTTGTAGTGTTGGTTGCAGGTGCAACTGCTGATCGGACGGTCCCAGGTTCGTTCCCGAGTCGAGCACTACTAATTTTTCCTAATTTAGATTTTGTAGTAGTAATTCGAAGTCTGGATCTGCGCCCGATGTATGGCAATAGGCTCAACAAATATTCCATAGTGAGACGTAAACGTAACTGGTGAAACATAGGAGTGTGTTGCATTCCTCTGCCTGCCTCTTCGGGGATCACAGACGTGAAGTTACGTTTTTCTTCTGTTAAATATTTATTATGAAACCAACTTTGTGGTCATCTTCCTAAGTACAAGATAGTGCAAAATTATACTTAATAGTGATTTCTAACTCTAACTTTATCATCTCTTTCGTACATAGTCCAGAATATGCACCTCTTTATATGTATAGTTACATAGCAAAATTGTTGTATTCTCTATGCCATATATCGTCATTCTATCTATCAAATCTAGATACCTACGTGTCGCTCTCATTTGTATGTTTGGAGTGAGCGATGGCTTATTTCACGCTTTCTAGCGGTACATTGTACCTCCTCATACACGTCATTACATCTCGACAATCCCATTTGCCCGCTAGAAGCTACGCGGTTTGTTGGAATCTAAAAAATAAGAAACTGCATACAAAAATTGTTTCAATCGTCTCTAACCTCGCCCTTGGTAAAATACAGTCTATAGTAATGGTTATAATAATAACCTATTAATACCAGCCGTCATGCAGTGTTCGTTAAAGTGCACCTTAACTACATATACACGCCCAATATTTTCATTTAAATAGAAAACATAATAATAGCATAACTCTCTGAAGACAAATACGCACTTTAGCCCATCGCAGTACAATGTGACCTACACCAGCTCGCGCTGCGCGGCGCCACGTGCGGAGTCGAGCCCGGCCTCGTGCGCTGCTACGTCCTCCACTTGGACTCCGCGCACTCTCTACAGCCGTTCGCGAGCTGTATGTTTTGTGTCAACCGTTCCGACTTCTCTACTGATGACTCTAACAAACAGAAACCGAAGCAGTACCCGGTCACATCTGACGCGCCCCGGGCGGTTATAGATATAAACAAATCGCCCAGTAGCGACGCGGACGCGTGTTACACTTAAGGCACCGTGTCGCGTTCAGTAGACTAGTAGCAAATACGATGTGAAGAACCCGCGGAACCCCAATAATAATGAAATGGCACCTAATTATCGTCATATTTCTCGTGAGCGCGCGCCGCCCGCCTCCTCCGCGCAACGCATTACACGCGCGGCTCTGATCATTTGTACCATTCCCGTAGCACAGGGACTGGCGCTGCTGTAAACACCCGTGACAAACTTTGTAAAATACTTACCTAGAAATTAAAATAATGAACTTGAAAATTGTAACACATACATACATATCTCTAATTGTTGTCCACGCATTCTAACCACTTTGATTTTGTGCTTATACTGCTATACCTTTATATTAGTACTTGTAGTAGATATTTATTTTATAACTCCAGACCAACTAATACTAACGCTGAAGACACAGACAGAAAACATACAGACGCAAAACTAACAGCATCTCGTCACACAAATAATTGTTCCGGGGGAAGTTGAACTTACGATCCCCAGTTTAAGGTTCCGGTTCACTAACCTGTTCATACATATTCATAAAATCTTTACCCGCAGCTCGCTAATCGCTGTCATTGGAGTGGAGATTGGAGATCCACTGATTGTACAAATTTTAAAAGGAGATTTTTTAATACATAGGTACTCTCCTTCTATATAACTCCGCCGCGTGCTGAGCCAGCGCTCGGCCTACGCCAGCGCCGAGTCCAAATGAACAAGCAGCACGACAGACGCACATTAGCACACGAGCTCCTTAATAATCCTTGTTTTAATAACTTACCGCTGTTAATGCCGCCATTAACTCGGCCTTTAATTTATGCACCGTTACTTCATGCAACAAACTAAACGCTGTATGTATGTACGTGGTTGTTGCCTCTTACTCCGCGAAGAACTACGCCGCACAAGGAAAGAGGAGTTCGGGCCTCGAAGATTCCCTCTGTACCCGGGCAGTCTCGGGGGGTCACTTGCCCTCAGATGATGTCACCCCGCCTAGATGGTGTCGGTGCCTGTAGTCGTCCCTTGCTACCCTTTGCTTTATTTCCTCGAGTCCTCCTGGTGGTCGGAGAGTCTAGAGTCCCTAGCATAAGTATGTGATTCGTTGTCGGCTTGGTCATACACAGGCCTTGCCAACCGCGGCTGCGGTTTTAAGTGACGCTCCAACACATCGTTCCAGATGTAGCATTCTTCTCTCGCGATTACTTGAAGGACGAGGCTCTACTGCGCCTCAGCCACCAACACGTAGCAAGCCGCCGACGCACAGGTTCGCCGTGATCGGATGAACGTGACTTAACGCACTAAACTGTGTTTTGTGCACACGAGTATACGATGTCCTAAAGCGCTATGTTATAGAGCTCTCCTGAATTGAATGTAGCGTTTATAATAGTAATATAACATTTTTTAGTTATAAA
Source organism: Metardaris cosinga cedra (assembly GCA_018251075.1). Taxonomy (NCBI): domain Eukaryota; kingdom Metazoa; phylum Arthropoda; class Insecta; order Lepidoptera; family Hesperiidae; genus Metardaris; species Metardaris cosinga. Next base: position 1,403 of record DWRE01000199.1, on the reverse strand, counting down.
GTCATATGAATTTTTACCGCCAAGTTATCATGTGATATGATATTTTTTTCTCTAACTAATGAAGATAGCAAGCGAGTAGACACTACTATTAATTTATACTATATAATACAACTAGGACATACTACTAGTTGATGCTATATCATATTACTATTTGATAGCGCCATCTATTAGATTAAAATACGTACTAAAGGTAAAGTAAAATATATATAGAAAATAAATTACTTTACGCGTATATTTAAGTATATTTATAATATATATATTTATTTACGAGTTAAGTTTACTGTATATGCGCAACATGTAAACGTCATGTACTAAATACATACTTAGTTCCGCTACTTCCCGCCAACGAAACATTAATACTGAAGGCACTTTTTTATTACAACAATTTAATTTAGTATATTAATTTACTGAGAAATCCCGAAAAACAACAGTGCCGAATTATTTAAATATAAGGTTGTTATATTTACATTAATTAGAAATTTATAAAATTTTAAGCTTCTACTTTTAGTTATGCTACTTGCCGTAATAGCGCTAGTAGCGTACCTGATTTTTAATTATGATTCCCCTCTAGCGGGTGGTGGTGCACGGAACAATTTGCAAGTCAAAGCCGCTAAAAAAACCCTAAAACACCCGACACACAGCCCTTTGGCGTTCTGCTACGGACAACAAGTAGTAGAGTTGAATCGAAATTATTTTCGGAAATATTAAAATTAATGTATATTAATCTTTTGTTATATTCATAAGAACATTATGGGTTCATTTACTAAGTATACGTTTGCTTGACAACGAATTTTACAACGATAATTAAAATGGAAATGGGCATGTCATGTAGTGGGCATGTCACCAGATGACCACATGATACCAGATGGGCCAAAAAGATGACTTCCTTGTACCTATGTACATGGTAGCCCGAACTACGAATATTAGTGGTTGTTGCTATTGTAGTGCTTGCAATGATACTACAGACGAAATTTATAACTCTCATACTAAAATATTGTATCGCCTATTGAAGTTATAAATGTTGTGACTATAACAATATAAGTATTTAAATACAATTGTCGACACAACTCTGGCACCTTTGCTTCCAACGAGCTGCTCGCGGGCAGCGCGCCTCTCCACACCTCTGCTGTGCCACGTGCTCCCGGTGAATTTCGTTAGCGTTCATTTGTCCCGGGGTAATTGCTGGAGATACGAGGCCGCCGCTATTGGCGCATCGGCTCTTCGGAGTGCTTTAATAAATGGAGCCAATTCATTACACTTTGAAGTTTTCGTTGGCAAATCCTCCTTCATTAGATTGCATCCTCTCACTCCGTTCACATAACTCCGTTCTCACCACCGACCTGCATTATTAGTACCGTTTTTGAATTTTTGATTTAATTACTTCCATCACATTTTGTAAAATA
>DWRE01000198.1:0-12569 GCA_018251075.1 Metardaris cosinga cedra | reverse complement strand
AAACATTGTTTTCCGCAGAGAACAATATTGGAATTATACGCATCGCTACGTAATACACACCAAAAATTGAGTGCTTTCCGCCCCAACTCCAGCCTCCCGCCCCCCGATGATCTGCAAGCCCTGGGCGAAAACGTCGGCACACACCAACAGGGAAACGATGCTGGTAAACATGGTGCCCATGCCTTTGAAGAACACCTGGATGCCCTTGCAGGCGGTTTTGAAATCCCTCCGTACCAGCAACTCGCAGAAAAATGCCAACAGGGTGCCGATAATCATCGCTGTCACCACGTCAATCTTGATGCTGCTAATCACCAGCGGGCTGAAGACGATGACCAGTATCACCGGGAACACCGGCAGGAAAGCGTAGAATGCCGGTACCTTGACTGTATCTTCGCTGGTTGGTTGTTCCACCTGCTGTTGGGTGACAATATGTCCGTCTTTGGCGTCAAAGTAGCGTGCGGTGAAGAAGATCAGTACCGCGACCGCCAGCATCACGCCGGTGGCGACCGGCAGTTGGTAGTGGGCAAAGTAGACTGCGGTTTCCATACCTGCATGTTTGGCTGCCAAGTTGGCGGTGCCTACCGCCGGGCCGAGATCCATAAATGCCGACATGCCAATCATCGAGGCGGCGGCGGCTTTACTGACTCCAAGCCGCACCAACACCGGGAAGAAGGTGACCAAAAGCAGCATCGCCAGACCAGCCGCGCTGGAAATCGCCACGTGCAGCAACTGGGATAATACGTAGCCGATAGCCAGGATCAGGTAAGGAGCCTTGATCATCTGCAAGGGTTTGATGCACAGATTCACCATCGAGTTCGACGCTTTGATGTGATCCATATAGTCGGCAAAACCGCCCGCCGCCATAATGATCAAACCGATGCCCGCTACCTGGGTGGTCAAAGACTCTTTCACGAAGGCGAAAATATCCCCGCCAACCCAGCCGATGGATTTGGCCTTGCCATACAATATCGATTGATCGGGAAAGAACACCGCCGTGATCAGCAGCAGGCTCAGCCCCGCCAGCAGTAACACGGTTTGCGGCTGGTAGTTTTTGATAATAAACCAGGCCGCCAATACGGTAACGATCATCCCGATGATAAATCCAGTCATCATGTCCCCTTATGAGTGTTTGGCAAAAAACTCATGTAATAGCGTGTTGTAATAATCCGGAGCCTGGAAATAAGGCGCATGGCCCATCCCGGGCATCTCGATATGTTGGGTGTAAGGCACCAGCGCCAGCAGATCGGCTTTCAGTTGCGGTTGCACTACCGTGTCTTTTTCACCGGTAAGGATTAGCGTTGGCATCTTGAGCTGGGGCAGTAGCGGGCGGTTGTCGGCGAGCTGCAACATGCGAGTGGCACGCCTCAGGCCTTCCAGATTGGTGCCTGCCGCAATTTCTGCCGCATAGTCCAGCACCGCAGCGGGCACATCCGGGAACGGCAGCAAATCTTGTGCGCGGTTTCTGCCGTAGGCTTCACGGCCAATTTCGGCGAGCTCTTGTAGCCGCTTTTCCAGCTTTTCTGAGCTTGGTGCCGACTCTGGCGCGCCATAGCCAGGATGGGTGCAGGACAACACCAGATTTTTTACCCGCTCTGGATAGCGGGCGGCGTAGCGGCTGGCAACGGTGCCGCCCATTGAATGTCCGACGAGGGAGACTTTCTCTGCCCCACAGTGTTGCACCCACTCATGCAGCATCAGCACAAAAGCGTCGATCTCGGCCGGAACCAGCGCGGAGTCGGCATAACCCGGTGCATCCCAGGCCATGACGCGGTAGCGGGGAGAAAAGGCGGCAAACTGGAATGGCCAGGCTTTTGAGCTGCCCAGAATACCGTGTAAAAAGATCAGGGTTTCGCCCTCACCGCAGGCGCGGAAAGATAAATTCCCCTGTGAGGTACGTAGAATTTGCTGCTCAGGGCAAACAGGGATTGCGCTGTTTTCACTGCTCATGATAAAGCCTCTTTTCATTAAATAAACGCCAGAGATGGATTGCTACATGGCATTCTGGTAAGTCAATGCTTAGCCCTAAAAAAGCAGGGCTATAAAGATGGTTGATGTATATTCATACTGCCTGGTGTTGGTGTTATTTATTGAAAACGTTAAATGCCTCGAATAACGATTCCATGACGTTGAAGTTCTCGTTTAATTCGTTGTTTTTCACTTCACCCATATAATTAACCAGCGCCTCGATTAATACGAAGCCAGCACTGCGGCTGCTGAATAGCCCGCTATGCTGGCTCTCCATCAGCAACATCGCCGTGGCGAAGTGGCTGAATGGATTGACGGCATTATCGGTGATGACGATGGTATCGCCACGATGTTGATAAAACCATTTTATCAACCTTGTCGTTACGCTGGAAAAACGATAATAAGAAATCGCCAATAGCACATCGCCTTTTCTTGAGTCGATTAGCTTATGCGGTAAATTGGCAATATTGGCATCCAGCAGCACAATGTCTTTTTTGATATAGCGGCCAAGCAGGTAAAAATACTCGGCTAAGGCATGTGCCGTTGCGCTGCCAATCACATACAGTCTTTTTTCCGGATCGCAAATCAGCGCGATGGTTTTCTCCAAATGCTGGCGATTGATGTTTTTCAACGTATTGTTGATATTATCGGTGATCTCACCGCAGTGTTTTTCAATGAATTCGATGCCGTTTTTTCTGTTTTTGCTGTTGTCGAAACGTTCTATGGGGGAGATGTTTCTGCGCTGCTCAGGCTCGATGGTGGACTCTTTGAAGTCACGAAAACCGGTGAAGCCGAGCTTCATCATAAATCGCCCCAAGGTTGACTTGGCGATGTTGATCTCATGGCAGACATCAATCACTTTGCTGTAGGGGATGGACTCAAAGTGTTTGTCAAAATAGTCGATGATACGCCGATCTGTTTCGGTCAGATTATCAATGCCAGCAATACGTTGAGTGAATTCCGCTCTGTTCATGTCAGTTTTCCCCTCTACGCCATTTCTTCCTTCATTAATAACAAAACCCAAGGGAGAAAAAAGGGGAATCAAAAATTCCCTTGTCAGAAGTGTGTGTCATCTCTCATTCCCTTCTGACCCGCGCTACCGCTTGCTTTGGCAGTAGCGCGTTCTCCTCAAGTTACGGTTGTACCTTGAACTCGCCATGCTGTTCAAACCAGGCGAATTGCTCTGCGCCATAAGCAGACATCTTCGAGCCGCTATGCCCTACGTCGGGTAAGGTCGTAAAGCGCCAGTTGAAGTCGACCTTGTAGCGTTTGGCTTTCTGCTGTGCCGTCAGGAAATAGCTTTGTGCACGGGTTAACCGGCTATCCCCCTGTGCCATGGCTTCATAAGAGCGGCGCAGCAAAGGGTGATATGGATCGTTATCTTTTTCACCGACGGTGATCAGCACGGGCTTGGCAAAGTAGTCGGCCAGCTGTTTTTGCGTCACTTTCACCGGCGCATTGTCCAGGCCATAGGGCCAAGGGTTTTCCACATCTGGCATGGTCCACCATCCAGCTGCCGCACAAATGGCGGCTTTGACATTGGCCTCAGGGACAAAGGTCAGCATCCGATGCACAAACTGGCAGCCAGCACTGTTACCAAATAAATAATAGTCTTGTTGTTTGGTGATCCCCTGTTTTTGCATATCGGCAAACAGATCGTCAATGACCGTGAAAGCCCACTCCCCTTTAGGGTTGACCTGGTGGGTTTTGGCATTCTCGATATTCCCCAGGTTATAGCCGTCGTTACCGGGATAATCGGCTTCGGAGAACAGCGGAGCGATGACGATAAGTTTGTTTTTCTTGGCATTTTCTACCCATGAGTCGCGGTACTCATCGGCGTTACGATTCAGCCCGGTCAGGACAAACACCACAGGAGTGTTGGCATTAGCACCGGGCGGCTGGTAGCTGAAGACTTCCATCTTCTTGCCGGTTTGTGGCACGGTGAAATCGAAACTACCGCTCTCTTTTGGCAGCGCGGCTGCGTGGCTGACGCTGGCGCTCAACGCTAACACGGCGAATAAACTGAGAAAATTGTTCATGTTTTCCATCCTTGCGCAGTGATTAAAATTCGTAACGTAACCCTAGTACCCACAGGTTTTCTGCCGAATCGTAGCTTTGCCGATCGTCATAAATGTAGGTGGCAGAAAGATGTACATCTTTTTTCAGGCGATATTCCAGTTCAGAGATCCACTGTTTGCGGTGGGCGTAATCATTTTCAGACTCGATCAACTGCGAGTAGCCACCCCGTAGCGCGACTTTGCTGGTAAACCAGTATTCGGCCAGCGAGTCGAAGGCATCATAATCTTTGTCTGGCTTGCCGGTTTGCTCGTAGGTTTGTCGGCCAAGGTTGATACCAAGATAAGCCTTGTTGTAGCTGAGTCGTATGCCAATCCCTTTTTGGGTGTAATCGGTGTAGTTGCCGCTTAGGCTGGTATTTTTGGGGTCTTTGGTCATTTTCTGCCAGGCAATCACCGGTTTGATTTTTAGTGGCGTACCCATCACCGGGAATTCAAAAGCGTAGCCGAGGCTGGCCATATAACCATCGTCAACGGTGCTATCGCTTGCACCGTTACCCATCACGTAGGCGGTGCGAACGTCCAGTCCGCCATACGTATATTCATATTGTAATGTGCCGTCCTGACGGTTCCATTGATAGGAGGAATCGATACGCGTTCCGACCCAGTTGGAGTAAACGTTAGCCGTGTAGTTCATGTAACGATCGGTGATGCCCATCCATTGATACATCGGGTTGCGCGTACGGCCAACCATCAATTTCCCCAGATCCTTACCGTCGATCCCGATATAACCATAACGAATATCCCAGTTATCTTCGGCGACCTCGGTATCGTTCTTCTGAGTGTTAACTTGCCATTCCAACTTGCCAAACAGGCCGAATTGCTCATCGAGCTTTTGCTTGGCTTCAAAGCCAAGACGGCCGGTCAGGTTGGTGGCATTGGTGTGTTCATCTGTCCATTCATTGCCGGTTTGTGCCTCGATACGACCATAAATATCGAGTTGTGTTCCTTTACTGTTATAGACCGTCACCGCCTCGGCGGCGCTGGTGGCTAGCAGGGCAGGAAGGAGTAATGTCAGAGGTATTATTTTCATTATTATGATCCTGTGTAAGGTAAGTCATTTTTTTGTTTTTTTATAAATATGAGGCGAACTAAAGCGACTCACTTAAAAACATAATGAGTTGAGCTGGATGCATTAATCTCTCTAACGACTTGTGCTTGAGGTAATGAATTTAATTTATTTAATAATAAACAGAAAATAGCGTGCCAATGAGCAACCTACGCCGCACATGATTTAATGCTGATAAGGAAATCCAAGTTTTATTTTTTAGTTATCGCCCTCTTGGTGATTGATTTTTACACTATAGGAAGAGGGGATGTGTTGTGAATGGGAATCAAAAATTCCCTGGTTAAATATGTGAGTGCTGGCACAAATATAAATTACGGATAAAGACAGTGAGGGGAGGTAAGCCGTTTTTTTGAGGAGAGCAGACAATAAAAACCCCCGCACAACGTGGATTGCGCAGGGGTCGGCAAGGCAAGGACGTTACTTCTTCTCTACGGCAGCCTGGATGGCATCTGCCAGAGAGCTGACGTGCTTTTCTGCCGTTTTCAGCTGGTATTCGACACCGTTGCCGTCGTTGGTGTCAGACAGCGTTGCCTTCAACAGTTCCAGTGCTGCCTGCACCGCCAGTAATCTGCGTTTTTGCTCTTCAGTTGGAGCGATCCCAGAGCCAAAATAATTCTCTAACATATTCATTTCCTTTCGCTAGACCTACCGAAATGGCAGACAACACAGGTTACATGGGGGGGATACCCGCCATTTTCAAGGCATTGCCTTGAGTGCTGTCTCTTGTTTCAACGGCTTTGAGCCATTTTGGCGCGCACTGTTGATCCAGGCAAACGAGCCCATCAGCGCAATCACCGTCAGTAAAATATACTCCAACGACATGGCATAAACCCCCTGGATGGCGTAAATCACTACGCTGATCACGTCAATCACTACCCACAGCAGCCAGTTCTCGACGTATTTGCGCGTCATCAGCACCATGGCGGCGATCGACAGTACCAGCATGGTGGAATCCCACAGTGGGAAGGCGTCTGGCTGCAGCTCCGGCATCACCACCGAAAGGCCCATTCCCTGCATAATGCCGATGGCAATGCGCGTCAGCACGGCGAATACCGGATCGATAAACAGCGACATCAGGCCGATGGCCACCACGCAAACCACCAGCAGCGTGAGGGCCTTTTGCCGTGGCAACCAGCGAATTTTCAGCGCGGCTTCATTATTTTCATTCTGGCGGCTCCAGGCATACCAGCCGTACAGGTTGGCGACGAAGAAAAATACCTGCAACAGCAGGCTGGCGTACAGTTGGATCTGGAAGAAGATAGCGGCAAACAGCGTGACGTTAATCAAACCAAACAGGTAGTTGACGATCTTCTCTTTGCTGGCAAACCAGATGCACAGCAGGCCAAACACTGTACCTATGGCTTCGATCCATGACAGCGCATAGCCACCTTCACCTAGGGGAATATTGACCATGACGTTATTGATGCTGAAAAAATCCATTATTGCGTCCTCTCAAGATGATCCTGATACAGCGTTTCGAGCGCGAGCACGATTTCGCGTTCCTCGCCACGTTGGCAGGAGTGCTCCTGCTGTTGATAGTCGTTGATGCTCTGTTCCAGGCAGCCCTGGTGTTCCACCACCACGTTCAGGATAGAAGCAATGCGCATATTACGCAGTGCACCAACGACCATCAGCGGGGCGGTTTCCATATCGGCGGCGAGGATGCCCTTGGCCGACCAAAAATCGGTGATCTCCTGTTCGCGGTCGGTGTAGAAACTGTCATGGCTACGAACATAGCCGCAGTGCGCGCTGTAGCCCAGTTTTTTTGCCTGCTGGCGTAGCAGATAAACCAGGCCGCAGTCGGCACTGGCCGGGTAGGCAGCAGGAATATAGGCGTTGCCGGTGCCTTCATCGCGCACCGCCGCGCTGGCTATCACCAGATCGCCCAGCTTCATTGCGGTTTGCATCGCACCACAGCTGCCAATGCGTACCAGGCAGTCTACGCCGATCTGATGTAGCTCTTCGGCCGCGATGGCGGTAGAAGGGCCACCCATGCCGGTGGATATCACCAGGACTTCCACGCCACGAAACCAACCGCGTAGCGCGCGGTATTCGCGATTTTGGCCAAAATCCTCCACCTGATCCAGAAAGCGGGCAACATGTTCGACGCGTTGCGGATCGCCCGGTAACAGCGCGTAATGGGCGTGTGTCATCTGCCGGCTAAGCCGGATGTGCGGTTGTAGTTGAGTCATAGGGCTATCCTGGTTGGCGCTGCGGCCAAAAATTAAAACCCGGCCTGCTGGTGTAACCGGACTGGGTCGATCACCGCAATCCGTTCACCGTTGACCGTAATAATTTGCTGCTCGCGCAGTTCAAACAGGATGCGGTTGATACTGCGTGGGGCCACGGCAAACTGTTCGCTGAGCTGTTGTTTATTAATGGTAATTTCTCCTTCACTTTTGGCTCCCTGGTGTTGGTAGCTTTGCCACAGCGCATGGCAGACGCGCTGGTGCAATGAATAGAGAGAGTCTTCGCCAGCTTTTTTCGATAGCTGATAGTACTGGCTGCTGAACGACTGAATGATTTTCTGGTTGAAGTAATTGTCGACCGTCAGCCAGTGGCAAAAATCGGTGCGTGAAAGCGTCAGTAACGTCACCTCACTGGTTGCTTCTACCGAGCAGATATACGGCCGTTGCTCAAAAATCTCGAGCTCACCCAGCATATCTCCGGCGTGGTAGCGTGCCTGTAAATATTTACGCCCATCGTCGGCGTGAATAAAAACGTCCACGTTACCCTGCGCAATGAGATGAAATTCCTGGCAAATTTCATGCTGTTGGCAGATCAACGTGCCGGGTCTGACTTGCTGCAACTGCCAGCGGCGTAAAATAGCCAACGGGCAATATTTCAGCAGGTCGTAAAGTATGGCATCACCGGTAACCAACTCGACAACGCTCAACCATTCACTGTTTTTTTTGTCGTTCTGCATATCGCTAACTATAAAGTTCCCCGGCAGGTAAGGACAGGACGCCAGTCCGACGGCAACACCAAAAAGCGCGTAAAACTGGAAGCTGGCTCTGATATTAGAATATTGGTCGGGACATTTGTCCCAGCTTGTTTGTCGGTAGGGTAGTGATGTGATGGCACTCACATATTAAACGGAGAAATCGGGGGAGGGGAAAAGATGGGGAAAACCATTTCCCCATCTTTTGCTGCATAACTTATTGTTTCGGGAAGTTCACAACATCCGTCACCATATCATCGATGGCTTTCTTCACGTCGGCCAAGGTGATTGGGGCATTCTCATTGTTGACCGATTTACCTAAGCCTTTACGGACTACGGCCAATACCGTTTTACCGGTATCTTGATCGATCAGCTTGATTTCCATGAATAACGCGGTGTCTTGCGTTCTGTGCCCGCTGGCAGCCATGGTGGTAGCAATAACGGCGGCAACAGGAACAACTTCATAGAATTGCACACCTTCGTTTTCAGCGGTTACCGCAGTAATGGCGACTTTAGCGACCAGTACGCGTGAGCCCGATGGGCTAGGTAACAGCGTAGTACGCTGTGCAACGGCATTTCTTAGTGAGGTGCTGGCGTACTCTCTGATCTGATCCAGCGTTTGCTGGCTTACACGCGCATTCGGTTTTGCCTGTGGGTAGAACACCAACGGTGAAATATAGATGCCACGATAGTTCGACTCTTTAAAGCCTGGGGCGATCCAACGTAAAACCTGATGCCCGCTGGCGGTTTCAGTTTTTTGCAGCTTGCTATAGTCCTGCAGGAACCCAGAATACTGCGTAGTCTCTGCGACCTTAGAGGAACATCCCGCTAACAACATACCCGCAGCCAATACGGCCGCAGCAACGCCAAAACGATTTTTTTTCATATACTTCTCATCATGAAGTAGGGTTGGTTTGTGCTTAAAAAATATAGCACTAACCTGCAAAATAAGACATGAGATAGCTCTTGCAGAAAAATGGTGTTGTTACAAATTGGTTTTTATTACGACAGGAATCGCTCATTAATATACCTTGCACTATGGCGCGGTGAAGGAATTTGTCGTGCAACGCCAGCAATCCACTAGGCAAGCGGCTAACGGCGAACTACACACGCCACAAAAATACCTGTTGCCATTGGTTACAAATAATGTCCTGACAGAGGGAAAATCGCAGGTTTGTCAGTGGCTTCTATCAGGCGTTACATCTGGCGCATCATCCTTACCCAAGCATGACATTTCTATACACTCGCGCTGGTAATGTTATTCCAGCCCGATGATGTTGTGTTAGTCCTGTAGTGTATTACCATCCCTTTGATTTTATCCCGCCTTGTGCGGGATTTTTTTTGCGTGTTAGGCGTGCTCAATGCGCTAGTCCGTCTGGCAGCGGTTAGACCCGTGACGACTTGCCAGTTAAAGAGGGAGTGCTTGGCGTGATCCACTTTTTCTGCACAATTGAGGGTTATGATAAGCCGGTTATTAGCCCGTTTGGGTTAACACTGCATTTCGTCACGTTATGCCCGGTTCCTAGCCGGGCTTTTTTACGCCTAAGATCTGCTTAAGCTTGCTGCTTTACCATCACTACCGGCGCTGGCCTGTGGGCCTGCGCCGTAACTGTCAATGTGGTTTTCGACCTCCAGCCAGCAGCTCTTTACGGGCTTTTTTCATTGCGCTTCTGCTGGCATTGCAGGAAAATAACCCGCAAGTAAGAAGAGTCTTAACCTTATGCCCTTATAATTTCTAATAGTTTGTTATTTCGGTCGCGTTAACAATTTAGACTATGCTATTAACAATCGTTTTCGTTAAAAGATGAGTCCTGCGAACAGGTTTTACATTTTCAGAGACGAATTAAATAATAAGATACGATAGGGTTTTTGATTGATTTAATTGACCATTTTAATGTGGCGCGGAGTGATTCGTTTTTCTTTTTCGGGGAAAGAAAGCATGCTTATAGTTAGTGTGGTTATTATGGCTTCGCAGGTTATTTCATGAGCGCAGAAAGACAGCGTTTGCCAGCGACGGTTCTGCTGGTCAATGTATTTTTATTGGCCTACCTGCTTTCCTTGTTTGGCATTTTCACCCGCCCGTTAGGGTCACTCTCTCTGTTTTGGCCGGTGAATGCTATTTTGCTTGGCTTGATGCTGCGTAAGCCTGGCTATGCGACGATGTTGGGATGGATTGGCACCTATCTTGGCATGATCGCCGCCGATCTCAGCACCAGCGAAAACTGGCCACTGGCACTTTGGCTCAATGCCTGCAATATGGCGCTGATTGCCACCGGCTATGCCGTGATGTCGATGCTGCCCAAGTCTCAACGGCGTATGGGCAAGCCCCAGGCGATTTTGTATATGTTTACCGCCTGTCTGCTTGGGGCCGCGCTGTCGGCAACGCTGTCGGTGTTGCGCACTGACAGTCAATACAACAATACGCTGATCATTGCCTGGATGTCCTGGTTTAGCGAACAGTTCTCGACCAACCTGTTAATCCTGCCGGTCGTGCTGGCCGCGCCACGCTTAAAGCAATTGCTGAGCCTGCAGTTTGGCTGGCAATGGCGTTCCAGCCTACCTTTACTGGCGTTGTTGCTTTCGTTGGCGCTTAGCGTGTATATCGGTGGACCGGGCGCGATAGCCTTCCCCATCCCCGCACTGTTATGGTGCGCCGTGCGTTATCATTTATTTACCGTCACCTTACTGACGCTTCTGACCGGCGTGACGGAGATTGTCAGCATTTCTGCCAATCTGATGCTGTATGAAACACCGGGAGCGCGAGGGGCGGTCATGGACAGCCTGATGTCAGCCCGCTTGGGGATTGCCATGTTGGTGATGGGGCCGCTGATTTTGTCCAGCTCGATTGCCGTTAGCCGTAAACTGCTGCGCCGGCTGGAGCACAGTGCGAACCACGACTTCCTTACCGGGACATTGGCGCGTAGTGCTTTAACGCGCAAAGGCAGAGAAATGCTGGAACAGAAGCAGCGCACGAAGGAGGCGGTGTCGCTGTTGTTAATCGATATCGATCACTTCAAATTGATCAATGATACCCATGGTCATGCCATCGGTGACCACGTTCTGGCGGCATTCGCTCATATTTTGCGGCGTGAACTACGCCACGACCAGTTATTTGGCCGACTGGGGGGCGAAGAGTTTGCCATTATGCTGCCGCGGGCACTGGGGACGCAGGCGGTGGCCTTGGGGGAACATTTGCGCCAGCGGATAGAAAGTGCCGAGCTGAACCCCAACGGCAAGGCACCATTGCGGATCACAATTAGTGTGGGCGTGGCGAGTTTGGCAATGAATGAGGATAAGTCACTGGAACAGCTGATGAATATGGCGGATATTGCGCTTTATCGCGCCAAGTCCCAAGGCCGCAACTGCGTCGAATCGTTTAACATGGTCAGCGGCAACAGCCTCAGCCATGTCATATTCAAATAGCGTCTCAGCCCTGCTTTGGCGCGAATTGCGTGCCGCAGTTGGGGCAAATCAAGGTGCTGAGTTTACGCAGTTTTGAACATTGCTGTTCGGTAACATAAGCACACTTTGGGCAGGCAATTTGAGTGGTGCGGTTATTGTAACCTTTAACGCTGGTGGATTCAGACATGTCGCGTACCTGTGTCAGGTGAAAACCCACGCTAACACAGGTGCCATTAAATTGCTTTGAATGTTTTCAGGGGCTATAGGGTCTTCAACGCCTGCACGGTTTCATCGATATCGATTTCGTGCTCAGAGAAGACGTGAGTCGCGTTCTGGAAGGTGGTGACTGACAGCATACGCAGCGTTTCCGTGGCGGTTTGTGGCGCTTCGGCTACTTGCGGACGGATACGGTTCATCAGCAAGCCAACGGACAACACGGTGTTCTCTTTATCGACCTCCACCTTGACCGGCACTTCTTTGGTGAAGGTGTCGAAGGACTTGATGCTGGAGATTTTGATTCTCTCGTTGGCGATGGTGATGTACTTGCTTGGTGCCTGTACCTTTACCGCATAGGCCGATGGCCCTTTGGTATTGTTGGTTGGCTCAAAGGTTACCAGCGCGTTTTTCTTAATCAGCTCTGGGTTTTGCACTTTAATCACGTGAAAATAACGATTTTCCCCGTTCTCGTCGGTGATAAAACCGAAGCCTTTGTCTTCAAAAAAAGTCGTTATCTTGCCGTTCATGGTCATTCTCATCAGATCGTTCGTAACAGCGCTAATGATAACGCGTAATGCCGTGCAGTGACAGGGGGGCGGTGTTTCATCAGCAAGGCGAAAGCCTAAAAACTGCGGGGTGAGGGGCACTAATGAGCGTCGCAGGCGTTTAATTGGTTGCTCAACGGTTTTTTGGCGTATTGGGCTGCCTTGGACATCTCTGGTAACCGCAGACATCAATTTACAGGGTAAATAACCGACTTTTTCACTTTTTATCGATTTTATGTGATCTGTGTTGTGGACAAAATCCCGTCTAATTGCTGTACTGTATTGGACACACATTTTGTGTCTTACATTCACGTTAAAGGTAAGTTTGATGTCTAAGATTAAAGGTAGCGTTAAGT
>DWRE01000197.1:0-12571 GCA_018251075.1 Metardaris cosinga cedra | reverse complement strand
TCCCCTATTACCCCGCAGGCGATACGCCAGTTAAGCGGTCGGCCTATAATTATTTTATACAATATTTTTAAGTGCTTGAGATAGTGTACATCTTGTTGGTGTAGTTTTTAAATAAATAAATATGTGTTAAAGGACTTCTAGTTCCAGAGAGTAGAATTTCTAGTTTGGCCAATTCGCCAAAATCTAGTTCACGATGAGCGCCTGCGCACAAACTAGTTCTCAGAAGTGTACAACAAACATCATTAGTCACATTACTCGTAGATAGATGTATGTATAAAGAGAAGTTAAATTCAAATAAATACGTAATTAGAAAGTAGTTTCCGTCTTAATATTTTTGCTGCAGAACACACGTTCGACGACTTTGTTCTAACGTAGTGGACGTATATCCTTAGTTATATATGTTTGTGTTCAGTATATGTGTACATTTACTGCATGTAGTTGTCAATTTAACGTCCAAATCAACGTCCCGACATGAATTAGGTGGTGAGTCTATTGCTATACACTGAGCACAAATCCAGACTCGTACTCACTACTAATCTTAAAAAAATCCCATAGTACCCGACCCGGGTTCGAACTCGGGATCTTACGATCGGTAGTCGCATTCGCAACCACTCGACCAACGAGGCAGTCAGTTAAGTTGTAGTATAAGCATTACAAGCAAAACTTACATTTGGGAAATCACTCGTGCTTTGAAAAATGCAATTAAAATCTTTTCTATATATAATACGGCGTAAAGGTGATAATATTAGGGCCAAAAGACCTTTTACTTGATTCCAATGGATAAGGTGCCTACGGACAATTTCAAAAAACATGAACACGGACCACCCGCCCTCACTAGAGCAGTTCCCAATTACGGACCGAAATAAGTTGCACGATAAGGCAAAACGAAACCACAGCGGGATGCCGATAACAAATATACTTAAGGCAATAAACAAAGATATCAGAACACAGATAGTGTTCGCAGCACGCGGCCGGCGCGCTGCGCTCGCACGCGGACGGAGCAGTCGGCGTGCGTTTGTCAGCTGATAGCGGCCTTAGAGTACGCGCGTCAACAAAATGCCCAAATTATCGAACAATTCAATTTCGAATGTAGCAAAATTGTCAAAGACATTTTATAGTACGACAGCGATCCGTGTTACGATCCTATATTATATAAAAGGCGAAGAGTTTGTAGAGGAAGCACGGCAAGGTCTGTAAGGATAGAGGTGTGTGGCACTCGGTGCTCCCTGCTTACCCCGAAAGGGAGCAGGCGCAATAATAATAATAGTGTTTATTGTTCTTGGACCACATTGTTACAAGTTTCAATGCATACCTGTCGACTTTACACACGTGTGATATGTACGACAATAACGTGGCTCTTTCGATCGCTCAGAAATAGACCGATAGATATTATGCTAATCTTTAACAAGAGACCCTAATAATATGTTGCTTCCGCGTTGTTTCCGTTCGTATCGGGGCGAATTAAGAATACATTCCCGGACCCCGTACAGGGATATAGGATATCAAAAGGGGCGAAAAAACCCTGTACGGGATTGTGCGGATAGGATGACGCACGCGTTCTCTGCAACTAAAATGCCGAAGTGAAGTGCGTAAAACCAAATTTCTTACTATAAACGTAAGATGAATAAATTAGAATCCAAAAAGTATAAACGTCGTAAAAGAGTAATAATTTATTCGGGTTCGTCTGTTTACCAAGAAAATTTTGGTAAGTTTTTAAGCATTCGCTTCACTTAACCTCAATTCCGTTATATCATTTTCAATCAAATGTTTACGTTTCACGGATAAGTTAATGGGTTAACTAAGCTTTAGTGTTGACCGGGAGTTAGTCGGAAAGCAGTTCTATCGCAAGACTTAACCAACAGGTTTAACTAGTTAGCATACATTTCGTTAAAAATAACTTTTTATTAATATATTATGTAACTACATACTGGCCTTAACTTATAGTGAAATTTGTCACTTTTAGAGATCGAAACCAATAATGCCGATGCCAAAGACAGTTCTATACAAAAAAAATCCCAGTGAGGATGAACAAAGTTCAAAGTGAGAACAAGGATTCCCCTGCGCCAGGTCCCTTACAGTGACATGTTATTGTAACTAATTGTGATTTAAGTCAGAAATGCACACTTGCTTGTGTAGGCAAAGAGAAAGACGAGGGTTGGCTTCACCCCTCAGAAGCAGCAAAGCATCTGTGACCAACATTTCAAGTAGACCAGACGCAACTGATACTGTCTGCTTGTGTTCTAACTCTCCAACTTAACACCTTTAGACCTTTTCCGGGTCGTATTTAACACCCATCGCCTCTCCTCGCGCTGTCTGACCGTGTAGTACTCTCTCTTCACACAATAAAGAATTAACTATGTCGCAATACACGCACATTCAGTCTTTAGTTAGTACCCACCCTTCAGACAGCGAGAAATGTTGCATCTAAACACGTTTTAAGTACATTTTTTACAGTGTTGCACAATGTAGGTAATTTGCCATTGCGGCAGAATAATGGCTGTTCGCATTGCAGTGGCCGTAAAGCGGGAGCTGCCGCGCTGCTAGTCATTTCCGTGAGCGGGAAATGGGAGGGGAATTTCAGAAACAGCACGTAAAAGACGACTACGTGCTTTTGTTTATCGTTTAACGTATTGTACATTTCACATGAACATGTATATGTCAAATTCTCCACACACGACCATCTATCTGATAACAAAGTAGGCTCGAAACGAGCTTATGTTATAGTAACCATAATGCTGATAAACTATGTATATACATATAGATGTGTATATAGATATAGATATATTTATAAATCCGAGGACTAAACAAATACTTCCGCTCCTCACACAAATATTTGTCCTTTGTTGGGAATAGACAACACGACCGTTGGCTCAGCATTCAGGTTTACTAACCACTGGGCTAAGGGGTGCGTCAGGTTTTGAGGAAACACATTTTTATATAGAGAACATCAGTTCACACATTAGCTCAACAGTAGTCTTTATATCGTACCATATTATAAATTCATATCCATTTACGTAAAAATGTGCAATATTCATTCATATGAAGATGTGGATAGAATGATATATGTGAAGTACGATGACTGTGAAATACAACGTCCTAAAACAAGTAAGGCACAACAAAATATAACAAAGGAACCAAAAACATCCAGCTCAATTAGGAATGATACTCAAGTTAAACAGATGAGAACACGATCCGGGAGACTCATCAAACCTTCAATAACTCTTATTGTGCACTAGAGGTCGGGAAGGATAGACGTCTCTTTTAAAAAAATCAGCAATTAACAGTGGGAAAATCGCAAAGTCGGGAAGAAATCGTCATCGCACAGAACGGTGCAGAAAATAACGCAGACACTAGCCTATTGCACAGTATTTCCCACTTCGAGTCGGGCATACTTTTGGTTATAATCATCGCAGTGGTAGCAATCTCTTGCGGTTGCTACATGTGGAGACGTTGCAGAGAGCAGTACGCAAACTTCATCCGGACAGAGATGAGGGCGATGCAAAGCAGCCACCGACGGGCTGAGGCGCCGTAGTCCAGTGCACCAAGTTCGACATACTCCGTGGCCTGACTGTCAGTGTGTATATCTACATATGTATGTATATTTTTTACTTATTACATTTTTTCTTTTTTATATTATTTACCTTGCATATACATTTAACTTTATTGTTTACCTTTTTATATTTATATAGGTAATTCCATATTTTTTCTTCTTTTTTTCTTTTTTTTTACGTTTAAAAAAAATTTTTTTTTCAAAGGAGGGGAAGTGATATGTCTCCTTCCATATAGGTTACCAAAACATTGTCATTAATAATTCACATTAATAATCGCGCCATATTTATAAATCCATTACTAACACCTTATATACAGCCACGAGCAAAAGCATAGGCACATATTGTTTATCCTTATCTTAACAATTATTGTTCGGCTTAGCTTTTTAGAGCATTATTCTTGTATTAGGGATACTTTTACGTAGAAAAAAGACAATGAGACGTTTTTATGACATGTAGGTGTGTAAGAACAAAAATTTTTGTGCAATTAGTTATTTTACGAAGTTTTGCATTTTAGTGTTTCGTGATATTTTGAAGTAAACACACTCATTCTACGCAATTATTTTAGTAATTTTCTAAAATATTAGTCTTGTTACCGTGCATAATGCCAAAAAATTTTAACTTACTGCAGAACAGCCCCTAAAAATTAAGTTCTTACATGAACAAGGCCGGTCGCAAGTGAATATAGCGCGAAAAGTGAAGTACTCGCGTTGTACAGTGCAATATGCATTGAATCGGTTTAAAGAGACTGGTTCTCATGAAAGTAGACCAAGAACAAGCAGAAGAAAAATAACTACAGCCCGTGAAGACGGATTGTTGGTGCGACAGTCTCTACAAGACCGGAAAAAAACAGCTTTCGACCTCGCTACAGGTTTATCGGAAGCAAAAGGCAAATCTGTAGGTATTCATACAGTAAGAAGAAGGCTTGTTAAAGCTGGATTAAAAGGTTGCAAGGCAAGAAAGAAGCCATGACTGACAGAACACAACAAGAAAAAGCGGTTGGAGTGGGTTCTTAAATACAGAGATTGGACAGTAGAAGATTGGTCCAATGCGCTATGGTCGGACGAATCTAACTTTGAGTGTGTTATTCGTCCAGTGTGAAGCTATTTTGGCACCACAAAAGCCAAGCGATGACATAAAATTCAATTTGGTTATCGCAAAATTGGGTAAAGACGTTGTCACCCAAGTGAGTGATATTCCGCTGTCCCCGCCCGAAGGTAAAAAGTTTCAGACCCTAAAATCAAGACTCCTAGCGGTGTATGAAGAGTACGAAAATCGCCAGCTGCAGAAGCTTTTAAGTGAAGGAGAGCTCGGTGACAGGAAGCCTACGCAACTGTTTCGTTACATGCGAGACCTAGCAAGGGGGAAAATACCGAATGAAACATTGAGCATCATGTGGCAAGGTTATCTACATTCTCAGTACGTGCCGTGATAGCAGTGAGCGAAGTGAAAGACCTGGAAAATTTAGCAACAATCGCTAATAAAATTATAGAAACCACTCGACCTCTTCAAATATCCGAAGTTAACATCAGGACCGCGGTCCCCAGGCAGAGACATCGCCTGGCGGGAGATCTCCCCTTTTCCTCCACAAAGAGTTTAAGTGAAGGATTTAACTGTTGGTCTCCATCTATACTTTATATAGCACTAATTCGTGTTTTACGCTTTCACGTGAAAACTATTTAACCGAAATTGATAAAGTTTTAAACGAAGATGGAATCCTTGGATAATAGACATTTATACAATCTTTATTAAAATCTACCACTAAAATGTTGAAATAAGGTATAATACGACGTAGAAATTATTCGAACTTCTCAAGCGCACAACTGGTAAACGAAAACTAGTTTTTAAAAATTTAAATTCATAAAGGTAGCAATCTGTTAAATGAAGGTCAATACACACACATACACACACGTAGACCAATACGACAAGTGGGTAGTTTGTAAATAACTCAAATTGCACAACACAACTGTAGACACACGACACTATTTCTAAATCAACATGGCTTTGAAAGAAATTATATGTCGGCACATGAAATAATATGTAATAAAAATATCTTCGGTCAACATTGCTCGTGGCCTATTGATCGGAAAGTATGCAGAGCTCGTGTTATTGTGGTCGAACAACTGAGATTACCTATAAACATTTGTAAATAAACATTCAGAGAAATATTAAATAAACATCGAACATTAAAAATACAACATTAAAAATTACTGCTTTTTAAGGGTATAAAGAAAGAACTTTTATTAATCCACAACACCCAGTACGTAATAATTTATATATTTCAAATACCAAAATACCTTAATGGGAATCGAACTCACAACCTACGGAAAATCAGTCACGAACACTAACCAGTAAACACTGAAAATCAAAAGGATTAAATAGTAAAAGTTCCCAAAAACTTTCAAAACAATATATGTACATAGAGGACGCTTTAATTTTCCCCAAGTATTATATTATAGGTAACAATGTCTTGGTAAACGACGGCGGTCACTTCCGACAACACTAAAGGCCTGCGCAGACGATTGACTTTCGTTCACGAATGGCAAAGCAAAAAGTCCGCAAAGCATGAAAATACATTGGACATGACGGCTAGTATCGTACAGACGGGAGTATGAGTTAGCAATATCTATGTCTAGTGCCATATTATGACCATCCATACGTCTAAAGAGCTGAAATAATGCTAAAAATGATAAAATGACAGAAAATGTCATATGATATTAAAATAACTTCGGCACCCAGTAACACAGGTTTTTCTCATGCAGTACAAGGGGCCTTGGAACTAGTATTAAATGTAAACCGTTTTTATTCAATACAATATTTATTTCCCCTTTAATTTTTAAGCTATAATTTCAGACCAATTAACGGCTGGCAAACATAATTTTTTATTGCATAGGAAACAACAGAAGTACCACCTTCGTTGCAGACACCGGACACAAACGGTTGCAGTTGCAGCAGACTCCCAAGCGATTCGCGGCATCGCCACAAACGATCGATCATCGTGACGAGGCGCACGCGAGCCGCCGGCTGGAGGGAACGGGGTTTGTGTGCTAGACGAGAAAGGCGAGTGCGTCGACCCCGGTGACATAACGCGTTTCGGCAAACTCGCAACAGCCGCCCGCCGCCACCGCCGCCATCGCGACCGCTCAGTGAATACAAATGCAGCTTCCGCACACAAGTAAACACTATTAGCTAAGAAAAAATTGTTTATCTACGATAATACGCATCGATTATTCGATGGTGGAAAACTCTGTAATGTTTACATTAAAATGTAACTGAGGAATAAATAAAAATAAATAAATTATAGAATACGGTGATTAAAGAACCGTGTTAGGCGGGGAGTTGTTAGTTCAATTTCCAATTATGACTTTTTTTTGGAGTTAAATAGCTTGTGGTTACCGTAGAGGCCTCACCCTATTACACGGGAAGTAGGTATCGCATAAAAAGAGAACAATGATACATAGTACTACATACTGTAATTTTTCGTTTAATCATCCGTCAAAATAGCGCCAGACGACATGAATACAAACAGACAAAACGAATATAACTACTCAACGCCAACAAAACATCTAATTTCACGTTCCTATTAGCCGTCCGTGGCCTCTACTACTCCATGCCACGCGAAACGTGTCGTCACCTTAACAATCAGCTATCATTTTTAAATAAAAGCTCTGCCCGCCGATCGGTAGCAGGGCAACTGTCGCGCTAAGATGTTCCTCCGCGATCGACCACTCGCACGTTAAGTGTAAGGATTATGAAGAAATCCCTGTTTGAGGAGACTTATGTCCAGCTGTGAACTGAGACCGTCATATTTAAAAGATTTTAATGAAAACGAAACATGTGTAAAATCCTATACAATTCAAGTAAACCGATGAACATCAACCGCGGAAAATAAAATGTTATCGTTACAAAAGAGAAAATAACTAGTTCGGTTAATGTCGGGCTTCTCGCAAAGTAATGTTATACGGATTGAAACTTGAATCATCGCTGAATACACAAATTCGAGTATTTATTGGCGAGTCACGGTCACGCCGGAACTGACTGACTTGTTACGCGCAATGTAATGATAGTGACTCGAAATATCGGACAAACTTGACAAAACGCAAATGACACGTAAAGGTTTTAAAATCATTAAACGATAAGTACCGTCTAACTCGAAAATCCTAGAAGTAACTTTGATTCTGGATGTATGCTCAGAGAATATCATTTCGCTCATCTTCTATTCCAAGGTGGGATGTATTATGTAACCAGTGCAACAGGAGAGTGCATTACACTCTTCTATCTACCTCTTCGGGGAATAATATAAATTTTAATTTAGTTCAATATGATAGTACGTGTTATTGTTTTTTTTTCTTTTTAACAAATTAGATGAGTAAATTATTTAATGTATATTCGTTTAAAAACAAACTATTTAATTTACATTTATAACAATATATATTTTGTTATATTAATTCATGTAAATAAACGAATACCTTTTTAATTAACAATAAAATCCATAAAATTCCGCGTGGGGGCGGAGTAAGAATATTTTCCTCGACCCCGTGCTGTACATACAGGGTGTCGTGAGAGGCGACTAAACCCGGCGTTGGTAGCTCGCGATAAGGCGCGGTCTGCCTAGGCGCAGCTAAATGCCATGGCCGCCTATGGTCCGTAGCGTAGGCTACGCGAGGAGCTGCGCTCAGCGATCAACAACCCGCATGCTAAGCATGGGGATTGTAGGCATAACCCATCAGGGGAGCCCTATGCCCAGAAGTGGACTGCAATAGCTGATGGTGATGATACATAAATACAGACACCCGCACAGACTAAGAGATCACAATTTATAGTGTTCACGCACATACGCCGCGGCCAATTACCGGGCATTCGGGTCCTGACGCCTTAGGGCGCGCGGCGCATTCTAGTTTAAGAATATACACTGTGCTTTCTGTCTTGAACGTTAATAAAAGTGGTACGATTACGAAGTCCGATCTTTATATTTATCAAATATCCAACATATAGAATAAGAATAATTTGGTGTCGAAAAATTTGAACACGTATCAATTTGAACTAAGCAATACTCGCGTCTATGAGATTACGCTGCAAATTGAATTTCCACTTCACTTAGGATATGTAAACAAGATGAAATATTTCCAATCCACAGCAAAATGGTTATCGATTGGACAAAGAGGGTGGCACGTAGGTGTTAAGGGGATGGATACTAACGTATACTGAGTGTTAATCGTAAACTCATACAGTCGGATGTAATCATTGACAAAGGAATGTCCACAGTTTCATGATTCGACTCTTCACATAGAACAAGTGGTGGACGTGCAAAGTGGTCGACCGATACAGTCTTAACTTGGCGTGAAACAAACTTCTGTTCAAACAAAACGGTGGTCGAGGTACACAAAACTTTTAGTGATGCAACATATGAAACTGTATTGACATTAACAATTAGACGTGGATTTATTTGTAGCCACATTACCGCTGTTAAAATAGAAATGGCGTTTAATTGTAAACTCCATAAATATGGGATGACTTTTATGTTCTGATAGCTCTTCAAAGATTCTAGACCGCCACAGCTAGGTTTTTCGAAACAACATTCAAAAGGATTTTTTTAAAGAAAAAATGGGGAATTTTCTACTACGTAACTTTCGTAATTCGTAACGTTTTCTACTACGATTCTTAAAATTTCAAGATAACCAGATGTAATATTTTAACGAATGTAGAAACTACAAGCCCATCAAGTTTTTTCAGGAAACTTCAATAGAACTTATTAACGTATCAATATGCAGTATTGTACATTCAAAAAAGACCTGATATCGTCGTAAATGACTGGCATAAAATTCAGACATTTTGGCATCCTGAAACGTAATCATGGATATTAAGAGTATGAAAGAGTAAACCACGAAGCGAATATCGTGCATGAATGCGACGCAAAAGCATTGACATAATGCGTCATGCGACTACATCGAAGAGAATGAATTTAATCAGGAGTTTCTTTCATTACCCAAAACGTAGAGAACCTAAATATATAACCAAAAGTCCGGGTTATGTTGACTTGGTGATAATATTGGCCGCTGTCTAGGAAAGTCTCATTCAAGAAACAAACAAGAAAATGACTGGGGACGCAGCGCGATGCCTTCGAATGTAAACTCAAAGCCAACGAGAACTAGGTTGACTTAATCGAGGCAGAGATCAAAAGCCAGCGAGAACATCGCGACAGCAAATTACAATTTATTGACGGCAAGCTTGAACACTCTTGGGACTTGAACGCCGTAAAAAAAGATATTGATTTAACAAAAGCTTATGGCACAGAATTCGAAGCTCACGATGTGTTTTTATAATGCTCACGACCGCAAGTAGGTCTTTAATAACACGAACCAAAAGGTAAATTATTGGTACCGTTATACCTGGAGCTGCAGGATTTGCGAAGTATGCATTGCCGCACTTGGTTGGGTCTACATCTTGGTACCTCATGGCAGAAAAAACACCAAAATCTGTACGTATGTATTAGGAATGTAGCAAGCGTCAACAAATGAGAACGAACTGCCCGACTCAGAAGAAACGGATTGGTGTCGACACAAACGAGAAATCGGAAACCTTATTCGATATCAGATTTCCCGGAAATGTCACATCAGATTGTTGTGTTATAGTATTGGATTGTAGAAATTACCTGGATGGATTACAGCGAGGTCTTTTGTCATGACCAATCGAAGTACAACTCGATACGGCTATTGACAAAACTAGAATATGGAATATTTAATGAAAATTTCCCATCTTAAGTGACTAAATGACGTTTGCAGATGAAAACCTTTCCTTAAAATTCCAATATTCTACGGTTAAGTGGCAACTGTTATACGCCCGATTGATCAAGACGATGGATGCAATTATTAAGATTTATTGACAGATTTCAATAATTCATACATTTCAAATAGGTTAGCGCTCTCATCTCGTAAGAATGCAATCTCTAACAATTCATAAGCTATGCAAATGCAGAAATTCATTGTGAATAAATTAATCTAAAACTATTCATAAGCAATAGCCATAGTAATTTAAGTCAAATTTTTTAAGTGTACTTATTTTATGTTCAGCATCCCGTTTAGAAACTTTTCTTCGTAAGTTACAAAACTAAATTTAATGTTATTGAAAGAGTCAAAAGTCTCATTAGTATAGTACACACCTACCCCTAAGGTAAACAGACAAAATGAGATATGTCATAAATATCTTTGATAAACAAATTATACACGTAATTTTTTTACGAGGGGTTAATTTTATACAGAACAATTCAGAAGAGAACCAAAATATACATACATAGATAAAGTATTTCTATAGCTGGATAAATCTTTCCTCTGACCGGTATCATTTCGGATTTATTCGTGACAGCGACAGAGCAATTTTTTGCCTAACGCGATGATGGAGCGTTTGTGTGTGAATCGGGTTGTTGTACAAAAAGCCTACAAAGTGGAGCGTCAATCAGTGTCTTGTGGCGGTGGGCAAAATCACGAAATTATGAGTGTCGTTCACAAATTGACACAGACAATTTTGCATTTATTAATCAAATACATTGCACTAAAATCTTAAAATCAAGCTCAATTTGAGAATTTACTAGTAATTTACAAGATATATAAAAATGGAGAGCCAATCGAAATTACCTCAATATCCGCATATTCATACGTAAGAATACTGCTCTTTATCGAGAAGGGAACCAAGCCAACCATGATTAACTAAACATTACATTTTACATCTACAATGTCTGGTAACAAAGGTACCCAGATTTATAAAATATCAAACTGTCACTTGTAATATATAAAAGTTTATCATACGTAACTTCACGCCTGTAATCCCCGAAGAGGTAGGCAGAGGAATGCAGAACATTCCCAAGTTTCACCAGTTAAAGTTTATCATCCTATGGCATTACCACATTACCAACTTCATACTCGGTTTCAACAAGTTACTTATCGCCAAGATTACCCACTGCCCGGTCCGAATCAGCATGTATATGATGCAACACAACGAATGTAACACATTGTATTACACACACGAAATTACTTGAAGAAATCACCTGGTACATTCTTTATCACTAATTGTTCAGTGTTTTTGTTGTTAATAATTACACAATCTCGGTGTGAAAAAAAATTCAATCATGCTCTATAAAGTAGAAACACATTGATGTCATAACTAATGAAACTTAACTTGGTTGCTTCTTTTATCAAGTGGTCACAACTGGAACTGTTAATCAAGAGTCCTGGTCTCACATTTGTTATCTTGTTTCGACAAACAATTATTGGCTTTTCTAATTTGAAATTCTTTGAAATTCTCATAGTAGCTCAAGAGCCTGGATTTGAGCCCAGTTATGGAAATAAACTCACCACATAATTCATAAGACTTACAACATAATAAGTGAAACATAAGAGGACTACACTCATCTCAACTACTCCTTCATGAAAATACAGGTGTTATGTTTTAATATATTCAAACCTTGGTATGGTTGGTTCAAAAATTGGTTCTGTATAATTATGTATAAGATATTGACTGCAGTGAGCAGATAATATCCTGCATGGCCTGCAAGTATACCATCGGAACATGCTTTTCTAGTGATTAAATGCTATCTATACAGCTACATTTAGTTTAGTGCTAACTTATCTTGGAAAATAGATAAAATTATAGGGAGTCCTAGTTGAAAACTTTAACATAACACAGTTTCTTCGAGAGGTTATTAGATGCACAACCAATTTAAAAATGATTCTTGTCATGATCATCAGCTTGACCAGCCAATGGAAGGAAATACTATGATAGATGATCATCAAAGAATAATGTCTTAGGAGTTTCTTCTTCAAGAAAAAATTAATATTTTCCACTCACTCATATTAAACTTAAACAGAATGTTTTTGTAATTTATTTAGACTTTACATTAGAATGGATTAAAAATAACAATAATGTGGATTAAAAAAACAATAATGGTTGAAATATATTCCAAAGTATGTGGCCAAGTAAGTGGCACCGAGTTTCTTGCTGGCTCTTCTCGGTCGCTTCACCTTCCGAAT
>DWRE01000196.1:0-12577 GCA_018251075.1 Metardaris cosinga cedra | reverse complement strand
ACCGAGGTCTTGCCAATGCCAGCCCCTGCGAGTAAAAGCACGGCATCCTCGCCGTTCACCACGGCCCGGCTTTGCGATTCATTCAACGGTGACGTTTCAACGGTCTGGAAGAAATCCTGGTGGGTTTCCAGCATCCGGTCACACCACCGTTGATTGCGTTGCGCCACGCTGCGCAGGCCAGACTTGAGCCACTGCAGGCACAAGTGATAACTTTCACGGCAGTTTTCAAACTCTTCCAGCCGCGCCACCGGCATTGGCAACGCGCCAAACGACTGGCGGATCTGCTGCTGCAGGTGGCTCAATTCGGCACGCTTGAACCACTTGTCCTGTTGCTCAATTTGGCGGATATGAACGACCTGCTGTTGCAATACCTCGGCGCTCACTTCACTCATCTCGCTACTCCACTGCTGCCAGGACTGCTGCAGATAGTGGTAAAAGCGCTGGGTTTCCTGCCATTCGGTACCGTGCAGGCGTACGACCTTTTCATCCGGCAGTTCGAACTCGAGCTCCCCCCAGACGATCCCGCGTTTACAACGCACCTGAATCAACTGGTTGAAAGGGATCAGGTATTCATGCTTCTCGCCGCTCACCTCAACGCCGGCATGCAACAACCGTACGCGGTTGTAAGGATGCTGTGCCAGGTGTTTACCCAGCGATGTCGCTTTAAGTTCCATATACCCACGCCATAATCATGTTGAGAGTTACCGCCAGTTTACCTGCGTTAAGCAATGGCACTCTAGCGTTAAAAAAAGGGTAGAATAGTTTTTGCGTTATGCTGATGAATACTTCCCCCGTGCCGTTTGGCCATCATTAGAGCAGAATGACGACTATGCGTACTGTATTGAACGTTCTTAACTTCGTTTTGGGTGGTTTTTTCACCACGCTTGGCTGGCTGATTGCCACCTTCTTCAGCGTCGTGCTGATTTTCACCCTGCCATTGACCCGCTCCTGCTGGGAAATTACCAAAATCTCCTTGCTGCCATTTGGCAATGAAGCGATCCATGTCGATGAATTATACCCAGAGAAAAGCAATGCCCTGCTGGCTGCTGGCGGTTCTTTGCTGAATATCGTCTGGCTGGTCCTGTTCGGCTGGTGGCTGTGCCTGTCACACATTATTGCGGGTATCGCCCAGTGCATTACCATTATTGGTATTCCGGTAGGTATCGCCAATTTCAAGATAGCCGCTATCGCCCTGTGGCCGGTAGGCCGCCGCGTCGTTCCGGTTGAGGTGGCTCAACAGGCGCGGATCGAGAACGCCCGCCGCCGCTTTTAATCGCGTTAACTTTTCTCCCATTTAGGAGCTTGTCGTGCTCTCTTTAGCACCCAAAATTCGGCGTTATACCTATAACAGCAACCTGCTTTATAACCTGCGTATTTTTATCGCTCTGGCTGGTGCCTCTGCGGTGCCGTGGTGGTTAGGCGTCCCTAAACTGACCATTCCGCTAACGCTGGGGGTCGTTGCCGCCGCGCTAGCGGATCTGGACGACAGGCTAGCAGGAAGATTACGAAATCTGCTCATTACGCTAGTTTGCTTTTTTGTGGCCTCGACATCGATTGAACTGCTGTTTCCTTACCCCTGGCTGTTTGCCCTCGGGCTGACGACCTCAACCTGCGGCTTTATTCTGCTGGGGGCATTAGGGCAGCGTTACGCCACTATCGCCTTCGGTGCCTTGCTGATCGCCGTCTACACCATGCTTGGCACCTCCATGTACGACGCCTGGTACCAGCAACCGGTTCTGTTGATCATCGGTGCCATTTGGTACAACTTGCTGACGCTGATCGGCCATCTGCTATTTCCTATCAAGCCCCTGCAGGAAAACCTGGCCCGCTGCTATGAACAGTTGGCCAACTACCTGGATGCCAAAGCCAACCTGTTCGATCCAGATGCCGAATCGGACACCGATCTGCCGTGGGTGGACGTGGCGATGGCCAACAGCACGCTGGTCACCACGCTTAACCTGACCAAGGCTTCACTGCTGACCCGCTTGAAAGGCGACCGTGGCCAGCGCGGCACCCGCAGAACGCTGCACTACTATTTTGTCGCTCAGGATATCCATGAACGCGCCAGTTCTTCCCACGTACAGTATCAGGCACTAAGCCAACAGTTCCGCCACAGCGATATTCTGTTCCGCTTCCAGCGGCTGCTGGCCAAGCAGGCCCGTGCCTGCCAGCAACTGGCGCAGTCGATACTGCTACGGCAGAAATATCTGCATAGCCCGCGTTTTGAGCCCGCCTTTTCACGCCTGGAAGAGGCGCTGACCCGGATTACCATTACCCCAGAAAATCGCGAACTGACCAGAGCGCTATCCCATCTGCTGAAGAATTTACGGGCAATTGACGCCCAGTTGGCCAATATCGAGTCTGAGCAGTCCTTGGCAAGTGGCCAGACCGAGGAAAACAACCTGTCAGACGACCGGCTCACCGGTTGGAGCGATATTCGCCTGCGTATCAGCCGCCACCTGACACCACAATCCGCCCTATTCCGCCACGCCATCCGTATGTCCGTGGTGTTGTGCGTGGGCTATGCGTTTATTCAACTGACCGGGATGCAGCACGGTTATTGGATCCTGCTGACCAGCCTGTTTGTCTGCCAGCCCAACTACAACGCCACCCGCAGGCGCCTGGCGTTAAGGATCATCGGCACTCTGGCTGGCATTTTGGTCGGGCTGCCGATCCTGTATTTTGTGCCCTCGCTGGAAGGGCAGTTGATCCTGATTGTGATTTCGGGGGTGTTGTTCTTCGCCTTTCGAACCGTGCAATATGCCCACGCAACGATGTTTATCACTCTGTTGGTCTTGCTATGCTTTAACCTGCTGGGCGAAGGGTTCGAAGTAGCTGCCCCGCGCGTCTACGATACCCTGCTAGGTTGTGCCATCGCCTGGGCAGCGGTGAGTTTTATCTGGCCAGACTGGAAGTTCCGTCAGTTACCGGCCATGGTGCGTAAGACACTGAATGCCGACTGCCGCTATCTGGATGCCATTCTGGTGCAATACCATCAGGGCAAGGATAACAGCCTGCCTTATCGTATTGCCCGCCGCGATGCCCATAATAGCGATGCCGAATTGGCGTCGGTGATCTCTAACATGTCTGCCGACCCTAAAGCCGATAAAACCATACAGGAAGCGGCATTCCGCCTGCTGTGCCTTAACCATACCTTGCTGAGCTATATTTCCGCCCTGGGTGCCCACCGTGAACGCCTGGAAAGTGCCGCCGTGCTGGACTTGCTCAACGATGCGGTTTGCTATGTTGATGGTGCATTACACCACGACGCTCATGATCGTCAGCGTATCACGCAGGCACTGGAAGCCCTCTCCGAGCGTATTACTGCGCTGGTTCCGGAGCCGGAAAGCAAAGAACAGCTGGTGTTGCAGCAAATTGGCCTGGTGCTCGAATTGCTACCAGAGCTGACGGCACTTAATACACAAATTACTCAAGCCGGTTGATAGTTCAAAGATGTGGACCGCAGGCGCGGTCTTCTGACCGCGCCTCAAAGGAGGGAAAGAGCGCGTTGTTTTCGAACCATTCGGTCAACGCCTCCCTTTGTAGATTAGGCAAGGCGGCATGGTGGTAGCCCGCCATGGCACCCGCCAGTGACATCAGCACTTTCATGCCCAGATTTTTTTGCTGTTGCAGCAACTTCAGATAGCTATCTCTAGCCCCCAACAGGCGAAAATCATAAATATTGCAGATACCTGCTCGCCACAGCTGGCGCTCTAATGAGGCATCAATATTCGGTAAATCTTTCAACCTGCCATTGCAGCGTTTTTTCACCTTAATCTCTTTACGCGTCTCACAGAGAGCCTGCCAGGCAAGCGCACACAGTTCGCGACGCTGCTGCCACAACTCTTCATTTACCCAGTAATAGCGCATGACCATGGGGACCCCCCGCTTTAAATAGGTCATATTCACCATGCCACGTTCACGAAATGCGGTTTCCAGGCTTTCTGTGGCACGTAAATACAGCTCACCTTCGGTAATGACCGCAAACATTGTGCCGTCCGCCAGCAGGCCATAGCCGCCAAACTGCGAGCGTATGGCAATATTTCCCAGGGCGGCAAAGCAGGACTTTGCCTGCTCGATCCTCCTTAACGATCCTCCATTCATTTAACTCTCCTTATATGAAGCCACAGCCATTAGGCATGTTTTGGTTGGAATAAACGTAACTGGAACAACTAATTAAAAAAAATACGCATTATCCCTATTCGTGCCAATCATAAATTCAAGACGTACAATAAATAATCTCAATTATGCGAAGCGTTACGAAAATTTGGGTTGATCTTCTGTTTCGATGGCTATACTGTATATACATACAGTAACACTACGGGCGGGAGACGACATGCGTACTCAATCACTTTATCAACCTCATTTTAGCCAATCCTCAATGCCGGCGGAGCAAGCGGTGATCCCTGCGCAAGAGGGCAATGAAAATGGCCTAATCAGTGAGCTTGTTTACAATGAGCGGCAACCCGCCGTAGCCCAGTTGCTGGTGCCTTTGTTGCAACAGTTAGGCAGGCAATCACGTTGGTTACTGTGGTTGACCCCACAGCAGAAACTAAGCAAAACCTGGCTGCAACAGGCCAGCCTGCCGGTTGATAAGGTCGTACAGCTTAACCAGATCAATCCACTGGCTACCGTAGACGCCATGGAGAAGGCTTTACTGACAGGAAATTACAGTGTGGTGCTTGGCTGGTTACCAGAATTGACACAAGAGGATCGTCTAAGGTTAAGTAGAGCGGCAGAATTGGGCAATGCCTATGGGTTCATTATGCGACCTCAACGTGACATCGTTGCTGCCGACAGACACTGTTCAACCTTAAAAATTCACTCTTCTTTGTATCATTAAGTAAATTTAGGACTTTTCCCATCACTTTTATCGTTTGGTCTGGCAATCGCAGGCAGTTCAGGCGAAAAGCGAGGTTGGCTGCGGTTCGGCGCCACCTTCCATGTGAAAAAAAGTCTCGTTTAGCACCCCGATATGTTAGAGGATATGTCTAATTCCATGTTTTTTTTTAGAGCTTTATCACATCACACTTGTAACTTTCGCGCCACGTTGTAGACTTTACATCGCCAAGGTTGCTCTATAACGCCAGAAAAACTGGCAGAGTAACAAACGAGGGCTCAAACCTTGGCGAAGGAATTTAAACCAAGGGCTTAAAGCAGCTTTAAAGCTCATTGCCTATTTGGATGATAACGAGGCGCAAAATGAAAAAGACAGCTATCGCATTAGCAGTGGCACTGGCAGGTTTCGCTACAGTAGCGCAAGCCGCACCAAAAGACGACACTTGGTACACTGGTGCTAAACTGGGTTGGTCCCAGTTCCATGACACCGGTTTCTACGGTAACGGTTACACCGTTGATAACGACGCACGTAAAGACCAGATTGGTGCTGGTGCGTTCGTTGGCTATCAGGCAAACCAATACCTGGGCTTCGAAATGGGCTACGACTGGTTAGGTCGTATGAAATATACCGGCGCTAACACCGGTTCTTTCAAAGCTCAAGGCGTTCAACTGGCAGCTAAACTGAGCTACCCAATCATGAACGATCTGGACATCTACACTCGTCTGGGCGGCATGGTATGGCGTGCAGACAGTGATGGTGCTGGCTCTAACGGTGGCAACCATGACACTGGCGTTTCTCCATTGGCAGCAGTGGGTGTTGAATACGCACTGAACCGTGACTGGGCTACCCGCCTGGACTACCAGTGGGTTAACAACATCGGTGATGCAGGTACCGTTGGCGCACGTCCAGACAACGGCATGCTGAGCGTAGGTGTTTCCTACCGCTTTGGCCAGGAAGTTGCTGCTCCAGTAGTAGCTCCAGCTCCGGCCCCAGCTCCAGTTGTTGAGACCAAGAAGTTCACTCTGACTTCTGACGTTCTGTTCGCGTTCAACAAAGCGACCCTGAAGCCAGAAGGCCAACAAGCTCTGGATCAGCTGTACACCCAACTGAGCTCACTGGATCCGAAAGACGGTTCTGTTGTAGTTCTGGGCTTCACTGATGCAGTAGGTTCAGCAGAATACAACCTGCGCCTGTCTGAGCAACGTGCACAAAGCGTTGTGGATTACCTCGTGTCTAAAGGTATCCCTTCAGACAAGATTTCTGCACGTGGCATGGGTAAAGCTAACCCAGTTACCGGTGACTCTTGTGGCTACCGTTCAGGCCGCGCAACTGCAGCTCAGATCGCATGTCTGGCTCCAGATCGTCGCGTAGAGATCGAAGTTAAAGGTATCAAAGAAGTTGTTTCTCAGCCTCAGGGCTAAGTAAGCGCTTCTTAGTAAATAACCCCGCATTGCGGGGTTTTTTTTGGCCTAAACATTGGGTAATGCTATTTATCATCCTTACCCAGGATCGCCTGTAGATCCTGTTTCAGCGATGACATCTGGGTGGCATACTTCTCTTTGCGTTCGGCATCTTCGATCAGCTGTACGACGGTTTCCGACAGGGTGACACCGCGGCGATGCGCCAGCGCAGCCAAACGTTGCCAGACCAGGAACTCCAGATCGATCGATTTCTTGCGCGTATGCTGATGTTCTGAGTTAAAATGACGCTTACGCCGGGCGCGGATGGTTTGTTTCATCCGGTTATCCAGCGCCGGATTCATGTGCTCATCGATCCATGCCAGCACTTTGACCGGTTCATTTTCCAGCTTCAGCAGTTGGTCAATGACCTCCTGAGCAAGGCTGTTTTCAATGTAGCGGGTGATCGCTTCACCTTCCCGGTGCTTTTTCACCAGGTACTTCCATTTCCAACCGCTCTCCAGATTTTCCAGTTGCTGATATTTCATCATGAACTCTGCTGTGACCGTGTAACTTTAATAAGCATAACAGCTTTAGCCAACTTTTCCTCGGCAATTACCCTCCGTTTTTGACTGTTTTTTGCACAGTCATCGAGCAATGTCAAACTCCAATGCTCAACAATGACTCTGGAGGTATCAAGCTGGCGTTATTCTTGTATAATCGCGCTTTCCCTTTTTGACGATTGCATCTAACACTTTGACCAATAACCGACTTGAATGGCAATCTCTGTTGCCTGCTGCTACGCCTTATCAGGCGATTTTCGATTCCGCTGCTCAATTGGCACCCGTGGCCTTTTCTGCAATCCAACCCCGTTTGGAGAATGCGCTGACGCTGTTTTTGCATCCGCTGTCTCTGCCACGTTTTATGCTGTTGAAAGCACAGGAAACACGTGAGTATCTGGCGTTGATCGCCCGAGCGGCAGAAGAATTGCAACCGCAGAATACCGTTAAAGGCAGTCACTACGTGATTGAAGGCGACACCGTCAGCATTAAAAATGCCATGCGCGGCGATGAACCTTTTGCCGCCGGCGGTGCTTGCGTATATCAGGAATGGGTTGAGCCAGAACAGCTATTTGGCTGCGTCAGAATGCATAATGGTGCTATCACCTTGCAGCCGGGCCTGGTCCATCAGGCTAACGGCGGCGTGCTGATCCTGTCGGCGCGTGCCCTCTTGGCACAACCGCTATTGTGGCTGCGTCTCAAGCAGATGATTACCCAGCGCCAATTCCAGTGGCTGACTCCAGATGAAACCCGGCCACTGCCGCTTTCCATCCCCCCCATGCCGCTGGAGTTACGCCTGATTGTAGTAGGCGATCGCCATGGCCTGGCTGATTTCCACGATATGGAGCCTGAAGTCTGTGGGCAGGCCGTCTACGGTGAATATGAAGACGATCTGCAGCTCACCGAGCCAGACGATATGGTGCAATGGTGTGGCTATATCAATAGTGTGGTCGCCGAGCAGCAATTACCACCGCTGGCAGCCGACGCCTGGCAGCCCCTGATGGTCCAGGCGGTGCGCCATACCGGTGACCAGGGTAACCTACCGCTCTCGCCACTGTGGGTCAGCCAGCAGCTTTCTGAGGCCGCTCTGTACGCCGAAGAGGAGCAGATCACCGCTAAAGCGTTAGAAGCGGCGCTGAATGCCCGCGAATGGCGTGAAAGCTATCTCGCAGAACGCATGCAGGACGAGATTGAGCTGGGTCAGATCATGATCGAAACCGAAGGTGAGGTAATTGGTCAGATTAACGGCCTGTCGGTACTGGATTATCCAGGGCATCCGCGCAGCTTTGGCGAACCTTCGCGCATCAGCTGTGTGGTCCACCTGGGCGATGGCGAATTCACCGATGTGGAGCGCAAGGCCGAGCTTGGGGGCAATCTGCATGCTAAAGGCATGATGATCATGCAGGCGTTCCTGATCTCCGAACTGGATCTCGATCAGCAACTGCCCTTCTCCGCTTCGATCGTCTTTGAGCAATCCTACGGCGAAGTTGACGGGGATAGCGCCTCACTAGCCGAACTCTGCGCCCTGATCAGCGCATTGTCACAGCAGCCGATCACCCAGCAAATCGCCGTGACCGGTTCAGTTGACCAGTTTGGTAATGTGCAACCAATCGGTGGCGCAAACGAAAAAATCGAAGGTTTCTTCGAGGTTTGTCTACGCCGTGGCCTGACGGGCAAACAGGGCGTGATCCTGCCAGCCAGCAACGTACGGCACCTTTGCCTACGCCCAGACGTCGTCGAAGCGGTACGTGAAGGGCAATTCCATCTGTGGGCGGTAGATAGCGTTGCGGAAGCCTTGCCGTTATTGACCGGCTATCCGTTCGCCGATGAGCAGCAGCCTAGCTTGCTGGCCGCCATCCAGGAGCGAATTGCACAGGCCATGTTGCCAGAACGGCGTCCGTTGCCGTGGCCATTGCGCTGGCTTAACTGGTTCAGCCGTGGCTGATCGGACTTGTTCAGCGTACACGTGTAAGTTAATCTGCGTCCTTCATCAAAATAAGGTTTACTGAGAACATGGTAGATAAACGCGAATCCTATACGAAACAAGATCTCGAAGCATCGGGCCGTGGCGAACTGTTTGGCGCCGGTGGCCCACCGTTGCCATCAGGCAACATGTTAATGATGGACCGCGTGGTCAAGATGACCGAAGACGGTGGTAGCCACAATAAAGGCTACGTAGAAGCTGAGCTCGATATCAATCCGGATCTGTGGTTCTTCGATTGCCACTTTATTGGCGATCCGGTCATGCCAGGCTGCCTGGGTCTGGATGCCATGTGGCAGTTGGTAGGGTTCTACCTCGGCTGGATGGGCGGTGAAGGCAAAGGCCGTGCGCTGGGCGTCGGCGAAGTGAAGTTCACCGGTCAGGTATTGCCAACCGCCAAAAAGGTCACCTACCGCATCAACTTCAAACGCGTGATCATCCGCAAGCTGATTATGGGCGTGGCTGATGGCGAAGTGCTGTGCGACGGCAAAGTGATCTATACCGCCAGCGATCTGAAAGTGGGCCTGTTCAAGGACGCAGCGGCGTTCTAATGCCCTACGGCGACCTCTCTCGGTCGCCGTTTATTTCCCCCTGTATTATTACTGAGCTGGTCGTTTAATCGCCACCCAGTGACTACAATAAATGTATTCACCAAGAGGGCAGCATGAAAAAAACCAGTTTTGCAACGACCCCCTGCCCAATCGCCCGTTCGTTGGGGCGCGTGGGGGAATGGTGGAGCATCCTGATCCTGCGCGATGCCTTTCATGGCCTGAGCAAATTTGACGAGTTTCAGCAAAGCCTGGGGCTATCCCCCACGCTGCTGACCCGCAGGCTTAAATTTCTGGTGGAAAGCGGTATTCTGTATAAGCAACGCTACCAGACACGCCCGGTACGCTATCAATATCTGCTCACCGATCGCGGCAAGGATTTCTTCCCGGTGTTGGTGACGTTGTTCCAGTGGGGCAATACCCATCTGACCGAAGGGGCGCACAGCGCGGAACTGGTTGATCGGCGCAGCGGTCAACCGATACAGCCTCAATTAATCGATGCGCTAACCCAGCAGCCTATCGCCCTGCAGCACATCACGTTGGCGGCAGGTCCTGCGGCCGGAGAAGCCATGTCACGCCGTGCTTCTCTGATGCAGCATCACTACGCCTTACTTAATGAATCATCCAAGGAGTCACTATGAGCAGTCGTCGTATAGTTATCACCGGTATGGGGGCCGTCTCTCCTTTAGGGTGCGGCGTAGAGCCGATCTGGCAACGCCTGTTGGCTGGTCAGTCAGGGATTGGCCCGCTGCCCGAAGAGATGGTGGCAGATTTGCAGGTCAAGATCGGCGGTCAGGTGCCCACGCTGGAGCAGGATGCCGCTGCCGGTTTTAATCCAGACCTGAGCGTGGCACCGAAAGACCAAAAGAAAATGGACCGCTTCATTCTGCTGGCGATGGCCGCCGCTGACGAAGCCATCAAGCAGGCTGGTTGGAATGCCGATAGTGAGGAGAAACAGGAACGGACGGCCACCGTGATCGCTTCCGGCATTGGTGGCTTCCCCGCTATAGCTCATGCGGTACGCACCACGGATAGCCGCGGGCCGAAGCGCCTCTCTCCTTTCACCATTCCCTCATTCCTGGTTAACCTGGCCGCCGGCCATGTTTCCATCAAGCATCAATTCAAAGGGCCGATTGGCGCACCGGTCACCGCCTGTGCAGCAGGCGTACAGGCCATTGGCGATGCGGTGCGGATGATCCGCAACGATGAAGCCGATATCGCCTTATGCGGTGGAACGGAAGCCGCTATCGATACCGTTAGCCTGGGAGGCTTTGCCGCTGCCCGAGCCATGTCAACCACGCCTGCAGATGCCGCAACCAAAGCGTCACGCCCGTTTGACAGTGCCCGCGACGGCTTTGTGATGGGTGAAGGTGCCGGGATGTTGGTGATCGAAACGTTGGAACATGCGTTGGCACGCGGTGCCAAGCCGTTAGCTGAGATTGTCGGTTACGGCACCAGTGCGGATGCCTACCATATGACTTCCGGGGCTGAAGATGGCGACGGCGCCTATCGTGCGATGAAGATTGCGCTGAAACAGGCTGGCGTCACGCCAGATCAGGTTCAGCATCTGAATGCACACGCCACCTCAACCCCCGTTGGCGATCTGGGTGAAATCAACGCCATCAAACACCTGTTCGGCACCGATGGGCATATCGCTATCACCTCCACCAAATCGGCCACCGGCCATCTGCTGGGAGCCGCAGGTGGCCTGGAAACCATTTTCACCGCTCTGGCACTGCGCAATCAAATCGCTCCGGCCACCCTGAATCTGGATAATCCAGACCCTGCCGCCGCCGGTTTACATCTGGTGGCCAATAAGGCGGAACCGATGGCAATGACCTATGCCCTGTCGAACGGATTTGGTTTTGGGGGAGTCAACGCGAGTATTTTGCTAAAACGCTGGCAGGAATAATTTTACGCTTAAAACGAAAACCTCCGCTTGTTTGGCGGAGGTCGTTCCTTAATTCATGACAGAGAGCCGCTTAAGCGGTCACAGCCCTGTCCTCCATGGCTTGTCGCCAACCTCCCAGCCAGTTGGCTCGGGCGTCTAAAGATTGGTAGGGACAAAGTTCCCTTGAACGCCCTGCAATACCGGCTTGGTAACCACGTGATTCAGCCCGTTCCAAACGATCTCTTTTCTGTCTCTTCATGCCTCACTTCCCTCGTTGTTACTTTGTGGAAAGAAAACAATGACTGCACGAAATACAGCCACATTTAAGAAATAGCCCTAAATGGCGAGAAGATCAATGTTCAAATTTCATACCGCTGTCATATTTGTGAGCTATGCACGGCGCATAAGCTAAGTGGCTGATATTGCTGAGCTGGATTTAATTGCATGATAATAAAACAAAAAAAACCCGGCAAGGCTTTTACTTTGCCTTACCGGGATGGCTTTAGAACGAATTATTACAAGCTATGATTAAAGGCGAGCTGCCTGCGCGGCAATCTCCTGCGCTTCCTGCAACCAGCCCTGGGCCAAGGTGCGAACCAAGGCGTCATAGCCATCTTCTCCCTGTTTCAATTCCAGGTTGAATGGCCGCTTGATCAGCCTGCCCTGATGGCTCAGCACCCATTCACCACGAACGATCGCTTTACCATCGTAGCGGCCATGGAAGCCGCTGATGGTGACGTTAAGCACATCCTGATCGCTGCTCATAGGTTGTGATGACACCACCCAACCCGGCAAAGCGCTGCCCAGGTTGGTCACCAACGTCTGTTGCAATTGCTGATCCAACGGGCTGGCCCACAGGTTGTTTTGCCCAATCACAAACTGCACGTCGTTAGTCTGGTAGACCACCCCACTCTGCGCCAGGAAATCCGCCACGCTGACGTGCTCCAACCACAGCTGGCGTGACGCCTGAGTGCCACTCACCTGAGCCGGGGTCCCCAACGCCGGTAACTGATAGTAAGTCTTGTTAGGCGTACTGCTGCAGGCGCTCAGCAACAGCGCCAGAACTACCGGGATCCATTTTTTCATTTTTTGGCCTTCTTCGGCTGAGGGTCATTACTGCCCGCGGCTTCAAATACCAGGGCGTTGCTCTTATCGTTCAGGGTACGCAGCACCGGTTGCAGCTCACGCAGCACCTGATCGAGACGTTGCATATCGCCAACCATTTTGTTGTAGGCCGGTGAACCTGGCTGGAACCCTTTCATGCTGCGATTGAGTTCTTGCAGGGTTTTTTGCATATCTTCCGGCAATGCCTTCATCTCTTTACTGCTGATGATGTCATTGAGCGACTGCAGGGTTTTCT
>DWRE01000195.1:0-12579 GCA_018251075.1 Metardaris cosinga cedra | reverse complement strand
CGCATCAAGGGCGAACTCACGCTCCACACCAGCGGCAAAAAGTCCGAACTGGCCGACGGCGAATCCCATTTGCAGGTCGGCAGCGCCTATGTGGTGAAGGCTGGGCAGGAAGTGTCGGTAGAAGCCGGAGCCAAAATCACCCTCTCGGCGGGCAGTGAGCTGACGCTCAAGGCCGGGGGAAGCTTTATCAAACTGGCACCGGGGGCCATTTTCACCTCGTCGTCGTTGCAGGTGGGCAGTGGCTCTGCGGGCAGCGGTCAGGGCGTCAACCTGAAGATGCCGGGTGTGGTGCCGTTGTTGGCTGCACCCACGCTGATCCAGCAGGGTGTGCTTAGTAGTGATGCCCCTTATTGCGAAGAGTGTGAGAAATGTAAAGAGGAAGGGTGCGCAATTTAATTGCGCCGCTCATCGTCAAGGAGGAATAAAGATGCAACAGACCGTACAGGACTGGGCAAGAAACACATCGGGAACGCCGTTGTACGCCGTCTTGGCCAATACCAACGGTGCGCAAGGTATCAAGGCCTATTATCGGGAGGATGGAAGCCGCACGCCGTACGGGCTTTACGCCAATACGCCGTATGCCAACTGGTTCGAGGTGATGCCGGTGCTGGTGCCGCTCACTGACGGTAGCCCGTTCCTGCGCTGGGTGGCAGAAACGCCCCTGCGCAACTGGGGCTGGTTGGCACGTTCACCGTTACCGCAGGTTGCCCTGGCGGCCCACCTTGCCGGTTTGACTCAGGTGATCATGCCTGGGGGTAAAGCGGTGTTTTTCCGCTACTGGGATGGGCGTTTTCTGCCGGCACACCTGCGTTATATGGGGGAGCACTGGATAGATGTTCTGCCAGTTTTCTCGGATTACTGGATAAACGGCGAGGTGTTTACCTGCCCGGTAGATCCCACGGCGCAAGCCCAGGTTAGCCCCTGGTGGCAGGTGCCGCAACGTCTGATTGACCAACTTCTGAAAACGGATCCTGGGCCGGTGATTGCCCAGGCATTACAGCAATTGCAGGAAACCCGTGCCGATCTCTATGGGCGTTTCCCCCCTGCCTTACTGGAGATGAAGATCCGACATTTACTGGTGCAAAGCCATGGGCAGCGTGAAGGGCTGATGGCTCGCATCGTCACCACATTGGAGAGTGAGTGATGAGTTATTATGGGTATGGCAACAACTCGACGACGTATACCAGCAGCGCATACGGGAATTACAACAAACGGGTGACGATCCCTGCTGACCCCCTGGCCCCTGAAACGCGTTATCAACAGGTCGTCAGCAGCTTTAAAAATTGCCTGAAACGCTACCACGATACGACAGAGTTTCCGCTATTGGGCAGCTTGCTGTTGATGGATCAAGAGGTGAAAGTCGGGGACTTTGTCATTGCCACCAAGCGGATAGACAATGAAAAGTTTAACGGCATCATGCAGTGCACCCTTAACCAACCCATTACCCTGACACACGCCTTTGAAGCCAAGGGGTATATTCCAATCGCGGGTTCGCCCTTCAAGATCATCAAACGTAAGAAAAAGGCCCCGGAACAGTTTCAGCAGATAGCCTATATGAGTGTCAACCAGGCATACGGGCCTTACTACAACAATATGGCGTCCTCGGACTTTGAGGACATCACGGTGCTGGATGGCCTGGCTTTCGATGACAACGGGATGGCCACCATCGAACTGCCCGAGTGCGACGATGCCTACACCTATCACGTTGTCGTCAACGCCCAGGCCAGCAGTGAAAGTAACCTCCAGCGGCTGGATGAATCCTACAGCGAGCTGATCGTCAAGTGTACCAACCTGCTGGAAACCCAGTGGGGCACACAGCAGCGGGCAGCTTGGCAGGCTTTTGCAGCCCAGGGCTCTCAGGTGGACTTTACCCAGGCGTTCAAGGCCTTTTTTGCCGGGTTACGTGACAAAATCCTCGAATTGTACCAGACCGCCAAAAAGATCGTGCAATGGGTCACCAGTGAAAACGTGGATGCCATGCTGGCTTATATCGGCCAGAAGGGGGTGGATAAAATGAAAGAGCTGTATGAAAGCGGCAAAAAAGAGATTGCCGATACGTTAGTGATCCTCTCCGATGAGGTACTGATGTTTATCTGTGCCCACGCCTTATACAGCTACTTTTGCCTGCTGACACCGCAACAGATCGCCAATTTTTCCGGGGGAGCGGCAGGTGAGCTGGTCATGATGCTGTTGCTCTACATCGTGCTACCCGGTTCCGTAGCAAAAATAGCCCTGGACGGGTTGGATAGCTTAGCCGGTATTAAACCGGCGACTAATTAAGGAGAGCCAATGAAACCGTTGTTTCGTGCCAATGCCACCGCAGGGAAAGAGATCATGGGGGGGATTAGAGAAATCATTACCCTGATCAATGAGCACATCCCCCACTATGTGGCCATGAACCCTACCCGGGCAGGAGCAGTACCGTTAAATATTAAAAAAACCGCGAATATCGACTCCGCTGGCTTGGGCAAGGGGCTGGAAAATCAGAGCAGTGTGGTCGCACGCTCTAATAATCTTAATGAAATCAAGATTGAATCGCCGATCACCCAGGCCAACAGCAGCGGTCAGAATCCGCAGGGTAAGGCGACGCCAAGAAGCGAGAACGCTGATCTGGATGGCGATCCGATATCATTGTGCACCGGCGAAGAACTGTTGACGATTAGCGAAGGCAGCCTGCCAGGGTTGTTGCCCTTCACCTGGCAGCGTTTTTACCGCACCAGCGCCTGTGAGTTGGATCTGGGGTTGGGGTACGGCTGGAGCCATAGCCTTTCCCACCGCCTGCATTTTACCGACGACACCATTGTCTGGCATAACGATGAAAACCAGCGGACCCCCTTCCCCTATCCGAATGCCGAACACCCTACCCTGACCAATGTGCTCGGGGGCGCGGTGCTGGCCCTCGGTAGCCACGAGAACGAATACTTCCTCACCTTTGGCGGTGGCACAGGGGTGTATACCTTTGTGCGTGAGGGAGAATGGGGGCGGTTGACCGCCCTCAGCGACAAATATCACAACCGTCTGCAACTGGAATACGATCGCCAGCAGCGCCTGATCCACCTACAGCATGCGCAGGGCCGGTTGTTGTTCCAGTATACGGATGATGACTCGGCGCACATCGCGCAGGTCCATTTGCAGGCACTGATCCGTGAAGAGGCCTATCGTGATGCGGTCTGGGTGACGCAGCAAGTGCTGGCACATTACACCTACAACGCGGACGGGCAACTGGCCAGCGCCCTGAACGCCTGTGGGGAGCAAGAGCACTACCAGTACAACGAGGCCCATGTCATCACACAGCGCCAGTTGGCGGGCGGCGCCTGTTTTAACTGGGCCTGGGAAGGCGTGGGGCCAGCATCACGCTGTATCCGTCAGTATGGCAATTTCGCCCAGTTAGATACCCGTTACCTGTGGGACGATAACCAGCGGCAGGTGACGCTAAGGCGCTGCGACGGCAGCCAGGAGATCTATCAATACGACGGCCAGGCCCGGCTGATTTTCCGTCGGGCAGCGAACGGTGCAGAAACCCGCCATACGTACAACGAAGAGGGGTTACGCGTCAGCACCACCGATGCGTTGGGCCAGCAGACCCGTTATTTTTATGACGACGCGGGTAACCTGGTGCTCGAACTGAGCCCGGATGGGAGCATGACACGCTACACCTATCTGGACGGTCAGCTCAAGCGGGT
Source organism: Metardaris cosinga cedra (assembly GCA_018251075.1). Taxonomy (NCBI): domain Eukaryota; kingdom Metazoa; phylum Arthropoda; class Insecta; order Lepidoptera; family Hesperiidae; genus Metardaris; species Metardaris cosinga. Next base: position 8,896 of record DWRE01000195.1, on the reverse strand, counting down.
GGCCAAGGGCAGTGGTCGCCTGGAGCAAGTGTGGCTCAATAGCATTAATGAACATGGGGATATCTACGCGGCGCGCTCACCTGGGGAGCAGGTGACCGAGTACGACTATTTCCCGAACGGGCAGATGCGCGCCGTTACCCATCCTGACGGGGTGACACAAACGTATCGTTGGGATAACGTAGGGCGTTTACTGGAGAGTACCACCAGTGGCGGTAGCGTGCGCCGTTACCGTTATACCCCCCTTGGCACCCAGCCGATCGCCGTCACCGATGAAGCAGGTAATACCACCCATTTTGTCTGGGATGCGTTGGAACGGTTGCTGGAACAAACCACGCCGGACGGCCGCACCCAGCAATACCGTTACAATGCCTATGGCAAGGTAACCGAATCGCGCGATCCGGCCGGTTTGGTGACCCGCTACGAGTACGCCGCTCCCCTGCATCTGCTGACGCGCAAGATCCTGCCGGATGGTAGCGCGCTGGAATACCGTTACGACAACACGCACCTGCAGGTCAGTGAGATCCTCAATCCGAAAGGGGAAAGTTACCGCCTGGCTTACACCGCGACGGGCCTGCTGAGTGAAGAGATCGGCTTTGACGGGGTTAAAACCGCGTATGCCTACGATCTGAACGATAGGCTGATTGAAAAACAAGAGTACGGCAATCAGCCAGATGCGGAGCCGCTGGTCACCACCTACCAGCGCGACTGGCAGGGAAAACTGCTGCGTAAGACCCTGCCGGATGGGCAGGTAGAGCAATACGACTATGATGCCCTGGGGCGGTTAATTGCCGTCAATGACGGACAGATGCCGCTGGCCTGGGAATACGACATCGCCAATCGCCTGGTGGCAGAGCACCAGGGGTGGGCAACGCAGCGTCATGAGTACGATCCGCACAGCGGGTTGTTGAAAGGCAGCCGACTGCCAGACGGCCAACAGCTGGGCTACCACTACCAGCATGGCCGGGTACAGGGGATCACGCTGAACGAACAGCCGCTGCTGGCGTTCAACCACGACAACGCCGGGCGCGAGCAGGAGCGGCGGCAGGGCAACGGGCTGGTCAACCGCTACCAGTACGATAGTCTGGGGCGTATGGTGGAGCACCGCTTGCAGGGGCCCGGCGAGATGGGGCTACAGCCACTGTGGGAGCAGCATTACCGTTACCAGGCGCAGGGTGAACTAGCGAGCATCACGGGCAATGCCCCACGGGAATACGGCTATGATGCGCGGGGGCAGTTACTGAGTGCACAATTCCCCGGCAGCCACACGGCGGTAGATCGGCACAGCGTGGCCGGGGAAAGCTTCCTGTACGACGGGGCCGGTAACCGGATCAGTGAACATGGCGAGCGGGACAGCGCCCCTGGCAACCGGCTGGCGTTTTTTGGTGACAGGCACTTCGAGTACGATCGCTTTGGTAACCTGGCAGTAGAGCGGCGCGGCAAGGCCCACAAATTGGTGACCACCTTTGCCTATGACTGTCGGCACCGGCTGATAAAGCGGACCGATCCGCACGGGCAAGTAACCACCTACACCTATGATGCGTTTAACCGCCGAACCAGTAAAACCGTAGAGGGCCAGACCACGGAATACCTGTGGCAGGGCAATAAGCTGATTGCGGAAACGGACAATCAACAGCACTGGCAGACGTTCTTGTATGAGCCGGGTAGCCACAGGCCGATGGCGACGGTGGTGGGCTCTACACGGGTGAACAGCCCGAAGGTCAGGACCTATTGGTACCAGAATGATCACCTTGGTACGCCGCACAGCCTGACGGACAGCCAGGGCAACACCGTATGGCGGGGGCAGTACAGCGCCTATGGGCAACTGACGGAGGAATGGACGCCACCGGATGCTCGGGATGAACACCCACAACCGAAGGTGAACAACCCACTGCGTTTTCAGGGGCAGTACGAAGATGCGGAAAGCGGGCTGTATTACAACCTGAACCGGTATTATGATCCGGAGGTTGGACGGTATCTGACGGCGGATCCGGTAAAACTCGATGGTGGGTTGAACTCTTATCAGTATGTTGATGGGAACCCGGTTAGCTGGGTGGATCCTCTAGGGCTGTTTAAACAGGATGGAACGGGATTCGATAATGCCGTTATAAAAACAGATACCCCAGCCTTACCCAAAATACCATCATCATCAATGGATGATTTGTTGGCGACTGGAAAGCTGCCGGGTAACTCAGGCACAATTATTACAGATCGAAGTGTTTCTTATAGCGACCTATTCAAATTAAGCACTAATAACTCTACCGGTTTTCCAAAAGAAGTTTTGCTAGTTAGGCAGGAGATTGATGGAAAAATGCGTCATGTTATTTATTCCGGCGATGCAGGCAGAGTAAGATTACCCCCAGGGAGTCGGCCAGTAGCACATACACACCCTACAGAAAATATCCATCAAAAATGGCCATCCTCTGGTGACATGAATACACTTAACAAATATTACGACACTCAATTATTATTAAATCCAAAACATAATGCTCAGCCACATGCAATCATTTGGGGCAAGAAACCTGGCGATACTACGATAGTTTATCCTGGTCCAGGTAAAAACCCACTCCCACCCAAAAATCCTAACAAAAGGTGATTTGAATCATGGCAAAGAAAAGTAGCATTATCACAGATGAAGAGATTATTAACAATCTTAATTCTGACGGACTTACTGTTGATAATTACTTTATTCAGGAATTATCAACCGGAGATTACACTATATGCGCATCATTTCAAGGTGAATCTTTTGATTTTTTTTGGGAGGATGAAATTTTTAGATGTGCAGTTGTAGACTTCTTGAAACGGCGAGGGGCCACTATTGTATCCTGGGATGAATATATTAAAAAACTTAAATAGTTAAATTATTCAGGGAGACATTCCCGTTGATTGAATTTTAAATCAGCCACCTATTCCTATCAATGAGGATAGGGGGCTTTATTACTAAAGTTACTTTGAGTCTTTGGTGCTTAAGGGGGCAGACCCTTTATACTTACACCAATGGGAATCATGTTATTTATGTTACCCCATTGCGATTATTTTCATTAGATAAGAATGGGTTTGAAAATACACATGCTAATCTGGAAGAACCAGAGTTTGTTAGCTTATATAGAGCAGTAGGCCCCAGTGAGCTATCAGACATTAAGAGCACAGGAGCTTTTAATAATGTACTTGGCATAGAGACAAAATACTTTACAACATCAGGTGAAAAAGCATCAGAGTATGCGAAAAAAGCCGTTCTCGGTTTTGGAGACGACCCGTACACTATAGTAAAAACTGATGTACATAAAAACATATTAAATAACCCAATGTTTTTTGCTGAGGTTGATGGAGGTATACCAGCATATGTTTTGCCAAGTAATATATTGCTAGGACTGAAGCCTATTGCACTACCCTATTCCCCTATACCTAAGGTTAAAAAATGAAAAGAATTTTGGCCGATATACATTTGTTTGAGACGAGCAAAGGTGGGAGGGTTAAACCACTTCCAAACTTAGTTTTCAAATGCCCTTTGTTTTTCAAAGGAATAAATGAATTATCATCGCATGGATATGATTGTCGTATGTTAGTTGAGGAAGTAGGTAGAGAAATTAATCCTGGCGATAGAGTAATGTCAATGCCTATAATTTTTTTGTCCCCAAATGAAGTGTTTCCCCATTTATTCATTGGCGCCAAGTTTGATATATGGGAGGCAGGGGTGATTGGATGTGGAGTTGTTTCATTAATTGAAGAGTAAGATTTATTTGCATGGGCAATTTATTGCCCATGTGCTATCCAAACTATCGAGGCAACCCGCTACCAGCTGGATGTACTGGACTGACTGGTAAAGAGCACTCCTCAGTACAATGCCTTTTTTCGATGTTTAAATACGCCCCCGCCCTTGGTTATAAGGGTGGGGTATAACTTCGGACGACCAACAGTTGGACTACCTAGAGAAAATCGGCAAAGGGTATTAAAAGATGAATAGATATAAATTCAAAAAAAATAATTAAGTCAGAACTCGAGATGATAGATGTAAATAAAAACGGAATAACTATGCGTAAAGATAAAATTTATTGGAAAAAACAAATTATTGGATTTCTCCTGAATGGAAGAAGGGATAACTTTGATTTATATGGTGAGTGGCTGCCAATACAAAGCAACATTCTCGATAGCTTTATTGAAGAAATTGGGCGGGATGATGACAATGTATATGTCTGTGTCGGAGATGATAGTCAAGGAGTAATAGGTAATGTAGGCGATGTACCTGATAGCCAAATTAGCATCCGATGCCGAGGCGCTTACAAAGATAAAAATACTGTAGAAGATACCAAAGAGTTTTATAACAACCTCCATTATTAGAAGAAATAAAGAGCGACCCTCGGCTCTCTCTTTATTATTTTCTCGCTGCAGAGTTATAAAACCAGCTATATTCATAGATCAATGGACGGTTAAAAAACGACCAAAGACGAGATTGTTAAGTGGCTAAAGCTTGGGCAAACAGGAACTCTATATATATTTAGAGATAAGGTAAATGAAGAGTTTGACCTAATCTTAAAATCTTTATCAATAGTATTATCTCTTAAGAAATGCTATGAGTTACAAGTAGATTTTGACGCAATAAATCAAGAGGAACAAGGAGAGGGTTGGCAATGGTGTACTTCTTCTACATCATTAGAACAATTAATTCTTCTTTTAGAAGGTGAGTTAAAAATCCCTTTGAGTGATTGGAGTTATGTTAAGAAAACCAAGATGGCATGCATCGATGATGAAAAAATAGATTGGGATAGATTAAGTAAACAGGGATTGATTTTTGAAGAAAAGTATGACTATGGTCACGAATTTCTTCCAAATCTGCCTGAAGAGATTCATTGGTCTCGAAGACCATACCCATACGATAAAAAGTATGGTCTCTTAGATGATTATGACATTGACTGATATTTACAGCCGGATATATCCCGGCTTACCACTTCTAAATTTTGTTAGAGTTAAAAAAAATAAAATTCAATTAGGATTAGTGAAATACATCGTCGAAGTCTATAGACAACGCACTGAGTTTCGTGAAAGTGTTTGGTAAATGTCAAACCTACTCCCAGGAATAAAGTACATTGGGGGGTCATGGAACGCCTCTGCATAATACATAATAACCTATATCAGAATATATTCTGGCATATATGAGATTAATGGATGCAATTGATACCAATAAAATATCCTGGCGTCTGGAGTAAGTAATGGACTATCTGCTTATATTAATTGTAAATAAAATTTACTTTAATGACATTATTGGTATGAAAGAAGTGTTTGCCGAATAGGGGGAGAGATGCTCAGTCGCTACCCAAAAGAGTATGTATGGGGCGAAAGTGTTATTCTTAAGGAGAGTTTCCTTCCACTACATATGAAAATATATCCCCTATCTCATTAACTGATGAGAGCTACATTTCACTTTATTGGGATGGTAATAGAATTAGCTTCCAGGATGGATTGGTTGAGCTAAAAGGTTTAATATCAGAAAACCTTTTTAATTTAAAAGATTTGGCTGTTATTTTTGATATAGCAGATGAGGCGATCGATTTTTATGAGGCCTTTGAAGAAAATGAATTATCATCTATTTTTTATAAGTATATGGAAATAAATCCAATAGAGAATGATGTTATATCTGGGTTTATAGTATATAAGAGACAAGATGGCACATCTATTAAGAAAGGAAAGGATCCGTCTTAAATCGACATAACTGCCAATGCGGCATTAACATCATTATAATAACGTTTTAGGAATACTTTTCCATTTATTAACCTTTTAAAAATCTGCGTCCAACTAGATGAATGTATAAGAATTTTGGTGCAGCCTGGTTTAACTGTGAGCAGATTATTTATTATTCCATTAAGGTCTATAGACGAAAGCCTATGAGACCTAGTGGTATCAGAACGACCACCTGGGAATACCGCACAGTCTGGCGAATACCGTATGACGGGAGCAGGACAAAAATGCGGAATGTGGCTGTATCACAACAACCTGAATCGGTATTATGAGGCGGGGATTGGGCGGTATCTGGCGGCGGATCCAGTAAAACTCGATGGTGGGTTGAACGAGTACGGTTATGTTGATAACAATCCAGTTAACGAGGTAGATCCGTAGGGCGGTTTAAAAAGAGTTCGACCGGGCATTCGGAACATACCTCCTTTGCCGATGTCTGGAGGGACGAAAAAATTGCCTGCACTTAGTGATATGAAAGCTATAAATGATAATTATTTTTCGCTCCAGAGAAAGTTAAAGCCAATACTTAGCCATCAGCCGCATAGAATTATTTTGGGGATAAATCATTCCAGATCACAGTGATTTATCCGGGACATCATAATAGTCAATTGGAAAAGAGAGTTCCTAAAGAAAATAAGGATTGGATAATTGAGTATAAAAATTTATACAGATGAAGAAATTATTGGAATGCTAGAAAAATATACTACTATCACCAAGCGATCGTTAAGAGAAAATCAAGATGGGAGCTATATGTTCATTTACACCAATGAAAACGGAATTGACAGGTTTTTTTGGATGATGATGACTCCTGTGAACAAATCATCGAATATATGAAGAGCAATAACCTCCCTGTTATTTTTAATGATGAGTAAACCTTGTGGCCAAAAAAAATTCCGGTTTATTCGTTCAGGTCACCAACCAAGAAAAAATAGCCATTCAGTCTTGTGCAATAGTCAGGAGCTTAAGGATGTATATCGAAAATGGAAAATAAAATTTACTATAAAAATAGAGACTTACTTCTGGGACGATGACGATTCAAAAACTTATGAGAAAATTATCAACTATTTAAAAAGGAAAAATACGGAGATAACTCCATGGATTTATGGATAATCCCCGTCTACGTTAACAGACCACATAAAGTTAATTCCCCCAATCGCTTTTATCATGGCCATTGGGGGATTTTTTATTTAAGCCGTCTAACCCACTCAGGCTCATCAATCCCTACTCGTGAAAGACTTGAACTATATTCTTCAACTATTCTCTGTGCGTATAGCTCTTTGAGCTCAATTATGAACTCAAATCTCTCTGGGGAATCATCAGAATAATAGGTTGGCTCAAAGTACTTTTTATTGTCGGTATCTTTTATCGCAAGAGCAAAACCGTTGGTTCCGTTAAATTTAACAGTCCTTAAAGAATATGTAGATTTATCTATCATAAGTTTCAATCCATCTGGTGTTAAAAAATTAAATACCCCATCATCAACCAGAACTAATGAAATGAAAAGAAACCTTCGGGATTCGCCTTCTAAGATACGTACAGAATCACATCTCTGTTGAATGCAAATATAGTAACAACCATTATCTAGGGTACTCTTAACTACGGTACCTAGGGATAAAAATGGTAAATGGCAAGGGGAAAAAATAGCACTTCGATGATAGCAAAGCTTTGCAAAAGCTTTATTAATAACATCTGTTTTATCTGCATCTGCAAACAATGTTGTTGCAAATTTACTCATTAATAAATCTACTTTACCACTCCCTATTTGCTGTCCATTACTGCTCACTAATGAATTGCAATATTTACTTTTCACATCGGCATTAGATTTCAGCAATTCAAGCAACATATTTTTATTTCTAAGATAGCTAATGTTATCTACATCTCCATTTGATTTATAGAGTGGTTTAATCCCCTCTTCAATATTATGATCCAGCCATAAGTTGATTTTTTCTTCATCTAAAAAACGATTAAGATTCTTATATCTGATAATTGATGAAAAGGTATCACTTAATAGCTGAACCAATAACTCGTTGGCATCATGTGAATTGGGAAGTAAAGTTTGGTGTGCTAAATAAGCAGCATCTAATTCTTTTGAAAAAAGTGTTAAAATATGATGAAAATTCCTTCTTATCTCTGCTAATGACTCCATTGCAAAATTAGAAAGTAACCCACTTGTCATCTCAGTAAACTGTAACGAGATAAAATCTGGGAGTTCATCATATGTTTTCATCTTATTAGCAAGAACCGGGAGGTGAGCTCGACCTGCACCACCATTCGATTTTGATATGACCATGATTCTACAATTGGTTGACACAACCGAACATGGGTCACTTTCATTAATTCTAAAACCAGTAATATTTTTCTCTGTTAATGCTCTATCGATCTCTAAAGCTATATTGGGTAAATCCACCTCACCTGTGTAAACCAAAATTAACTTTATGCAATGCTGATTATCTACATCTGAGAGCAATGTTGTAATTATTTTCTTTGTATAGACACCTCTAACATCGTCCTCTTCGGCATCAGCCTCATCATCTTGTGGATTGCTATCCTGTGCCGTCTCTTCATCTAATACTATCTGCCAATCAAGGATTGTTACATCGGATTTCATGGCAATTGAAGTTAAGTACTCTAAATCACTTGCTACCTGAGGTTTATAAACAGCACAAATTTTCCCTTTCTTGGAAAAAATTTTTGTTACCTCTTGAGCATCAAACTCATGCTGATCTCTTGGGCCATTATTGTAGGCTTTATCATCGATAAAAATGATATTTTGAATGAAATGATTAGTTACTTCTTCTGATAGTCCAGTAAATGTTTTCATTCTATTCTTCCACCATGGAAATTTTAAATGTTACAGTTGAACCATCTCTTGGTTCATCCAAAGATAATTTATACCCAATTGACTCGAGAACTTCATTGCTAATATGTAGCCCCATTCCACGGCCATTATCTTTCCTAGAAAATCCTAAGCTAAATATTCTATCACTGTCTCGCTCATCAATTACTGAACCATTATTTGAAATATACACAGCACCGTTTTCATCTGCATGCAATCTTATGGTTTTATCATCGACATTATCTTCATTTAACCAATAAATGGCATTATCTATTACATTGACAAAAACAGGGTAGAAAGAAGAGCGGAATCCATAAAGCTTTCCTTTTGAAT
>DWRE01000194.1:0-12602 GCA_018251075.1 Metardaris cosinga cedra | reverse complement strand
AAGGAATAAAAATATTGCGCAAAGTCAAAAACGGTCAAGTCTTAAATAGATACTCAAATGTGTTAGGTGCCTATCGCTAGGATACGCCTCCACGATTCGTGATTTTAAAACCATGTGTTGTTATTTTAACGCAATCAACACGTTACATCGGCAGATTGTGCTACGACCTGGTGAGAAGTGACGGGAACTCTTGAAAAGAGACCGGATAATTCGGAAAAATAGTCAAGCATTGCCGTGAAAACTGAACCGAGATAACCCAGTACAAACTCATGTACCAACATATAAATATTCATAACTTTATGATTGTAAATACAAAAGAACAATAAATAAATTTTCTATAAATTCTTTGTCTTTGTTTCTGAACATAAATTTTTGACTTTAGATCTGTCTTTGTCTTTGATTTCTTTTAACAATTACGTAACGTGTAGCCGGCCTTCTAGACGTCCTTAGGATACAGATGAGCTCAATAACTCCAAAACTTCACAAACTTATCCACTGTAGAATATTCTGGAGTTACAGTAAATAATATAATGAAGTAACTAAGGAACTTCAATAGCGCGAAATATACATGAACGCGAAATATTTATATATTATAAATATAGTTACTACGACATGATGACGATGATGATGATGATGACGACATTAAGTAATATTGAAACTAACTTAATATCTTCTTATTTTAACAGAAGGCCCATGTCATCATTAGAACAACAACATACTTAATGGCTAAAACCATCATTTAACATCACGCCTGTAATCCCAGAAAAGGTAGGCAGAGGAATGCAAATGCTCCCACGTTTCACCAGTTACGAATACGTCCCACTATGGAATAGGTGGTGAGCCCATTGCCATGCATCGGGCACATATCCAGACTCCGAACCACTACTAGAAAATCTGAATTAGAAAGTTTTTGTAGTGTTCGGCCCGGGAATCGAACCCGGGGCCACCCGATTAGCAGTCGCACTTGCAACCAAGACGACCAACGAGGCAGTCAAAAATCATTACAATTATAAAAAAAATCTTACTAAAGAATCATTGATTGATTTATGTAAAAAGTCATTACCGAGACACATTTCTTGGTCTGAGAAAATGTTTTCAACAATATTATAATATTTAAACATAAATATCACCATAACGGCGAAGGAAAACATCGTGTTGAGACCTGCACACCTTGGAGTCCTCAAAAAAAACGTTCTCTAAGATGTGTGAAGTCTGCCAAGCCGCACTTGGCCAGTGTGGCAGACCTTAACCCTCCCATTCTGAGAGGAGACCCATGTTCCATGGAACGATAGAAGAGTCGATATCGATCACGATAAACATCAACCGTTACTGTCCCACTGCTCGACACGAGTGTCCTCTCTCGGTGACATCAAGTCCGTATTCAGCGACGCTTGCCAATAGCGACTTGTTGTCTTTACGGGCCATAAAAATTATATCTGTCAATAGTTACGGTAAAATATTGTTTGTGTATAGTTTCGTGGCCCTACAGATGGTAACAGATATCGCGCCTTAAGATATTTTTGGGTTTGTACGTTTTTATACGTGAACATATTCTGACAGGGTGGAAAAAAATAGGGCCATTCAGACCTCTGAATTGCCCTATTTTTTTAAATACCTATATGAGCTTCGACACTACGTACTAAGTAACTAACTTTTACGAGTACATATGTATTAACGCTAAAACTGTGTTACGTGAAGAAATGTAAAGCCATGTACATAAAGCCGCGTTAAGTTTTATATTCTTCGTTACTGTATGGCTATTTTCGATAAAAATTTTAATCTTATCCTTGTGAAATCCGCCCTTAACTTTCTCTTTGTTACAGAATATTAGTATTCAGCCATTAAATTAATAACAGATTCGGTAAAGGATGTAAAAATTAAAGCCAGCAAACAAACTTGGTAAGTTTAATTGTTCAATGCCATGTTATTTTATTGTTTACATAGTACTTACATAACATCACATCAGGCCTGTATTCATTTTCCAAAAGATTGAGGCAGAGGAGTGCAGCACATTCTCACGATTCACTTATGTTATAATATGTCTCACGCTGAAATACAGGTGTGCTTGTTGCCTTACATCGGGCATGAAAGGTGTCTCCGACCTACTACTAGGAATTTTATACCCAATATCTGGAGATCGACCTCGGGACCGCTCGCTCTGCAATCGCGCTTGCAGCCACTGGACTAACGGAGCAGTCACATAGACCTCAGTTACATAATAACCATTAAACTCATTCATCATCATCAGCTTATGTTTATTGTTTATTATTACGCTCTTTATTTGTTCCTTAAGTGTAATATATTTGTAGTCAATGAAGTGTTAATAAATGATTAACCTTTTCCCATACATCGGCTAATTCGTGTCCCAATAGTTACAAAACTCGCCTCAGCGAAAATCCACAACTAGCAAAAATCTCGCTTCTAACTAATGAAACTTTTAGAGCACACAATGGGCTCTAATAAGTGACTTCCGGTAAAGTCTCGGTCGGTGTAAAAAAAACAAAGGTTTTAACAGACGAACAGAGAAAAGACAATTTTACAAAAAATATATTTTTTAATTTAGATAAGATCATTTACATTTACATCTACTAGCAGATTGAAAATAAAATATAATTTACATCACGAATTTCAATTTAAATGCATGCATCATAATACTTACGACACAAAGGTGAAAATACATGTCTCTTCCACCTCCTTCACTCCGGGCTCGGCGCTCGTGAAGGCACGAGTATAAAGACGCTGGATTAAGTTAACATTTTAAACAAACATTTTTATATTCATAGTGTAACTTGCGAAACTTAATAACATATAAAAAAGTAAAATATTTATCTTTAGTGTGTTTATCAAATAGCAACACGTTGTTTATTCACTTTAGTAGTTATGTTACATTAACAACTAGATTGAGACTCATTTAATGCAATGTTTTGTACATTTTTTAATTGATACAACTCAGACTTAGATTGAACAATCGTTGTGCTATATTGATTCAACTTACAATTCAATCTGTAAATATTTTATTATAATTCCCCATGGATCTCAATGAATAAGAATTGCGTTGTGTCGTAAACTTCTTATTGTGTGCGATTATCATAATAATACCTAAAATTAAACTCTGTTAATTACGCTCACTCTGATTTTAAAAAAACTTAAGCTAGTTCCACACCCAGTATCGTTTCTATCGCAACCATTTATCGCGATTATAATTTTTCAACGTTCTCGGGATGACATGAAGTCAGTAAAAGCAAGTGCCGATACATTTTTCCACTGAAATTATTCCTCCCTTAAGTGCACAATCGATTATTGAAAATGATGGATATTCTCCTCTGGTAGCTCACCTCTTACACTTCGTTACAAAATGTTTTTAAAAGCTCCTTCCATATATTTATACCGTCGGTATTCATATCGTTCTTAAAATGATAAAAGTTGAAAATTTTAAATATTGAAGGCCAAAACAAGTAATTTAAATCAAACCAAATAATTTTGAATATGTTTATAAGTTGACACCCTTGTTGTTCAAGTGATTGTGCGCGGGACTGTTGATCAAGACGTTCTCGGTTCGATGCTCGATTCAGGCAGAGCATTAATGTTTCTTTTTGTTTTATACTTGAAATTACCAACAGTGGCAAAAACCCAGATAATTTTTTTTCCGATTCTTTTATGCTTCCACTACTGGAACATCAGAATGAAAGGGTTAAGGCCATAGTCTGCCACGCTGGCCAAGTACGGGTTAGCAGACTTCATACGCCTTAAAGAACATATAATATTTTTAATACAGAAAACAACCCAGACAATATTTTTTGAAATTGAATTTGATAACATTAACGCCTTAGGGAATAACCATTGACATTCTCAACCACCAATATATCGTTCCCATCATTTTGTGGAAAATATTGTAATTTCATTTAACAGTATCTACTCACAGATTTGTTGATGTAAGGCTGTCTATACATTGATGTAGTTTATTTATAAATCATCCTAAGTAGGTAAAATAATGAGTACCCAGTATACTAATGATGATAATCGGGATAGTTAGTTCTCCTTAGTATTCTGCACGGCGTGTGAAGTACGTCAACCCGCCTTTGGCAATTGCGGAAAATAATAGACAAAGCCCTGACAATTTTGAAAGGAAGCCGTGGCTAAAAAATGACACTAAACGTTTTGCAGATCATACACGAAATGGATATTGCGGAGATAGGGAAAACTGATTACAGAGACAAGCACGGATAGGGTAATGAAAAGTTACGAATAGAGAGTGGTATTATAGCGTAAGTGTAGATCCCAGTACGTGCTATAAGCACTTTCAGAACATAGCAATGAGGAGTGTTATCTAAAATCGTCCCTTAAGCATCGTTTCATAATCCCGACCGCCAACATTCCCACACGCACACTTGCCAAACCGCACTTGATATGTAGCGTGGACCGTTTATGAACAAATGAACAATTACAAACATCCGCTCGATACGACTTGTGCAATGAAATTTATTCAGCGCTTAATATTTCATAGCTCAGCGGACTCAGCGCTGGGTTTTGCTCGTTAACCGTTAATTTTCCATTTGGAGCATCTGTTGTTGTCTTTACTGCTGCTCCATTGTTGGCGAGGCCTTATCACAATTTATAAGCTGACGAGCTGCTGTGTGTCATCAGTAAATCATTTTAATGCAGCAAACAAACTGACTGTAGCGGACACAGCGTTCGCCGTTTTCTGCTGTGTACGGGATTCTCTTGATTCTAAAATGACATAATGGTCTTTGCTCGTGATGCAATGTGTGATGTTGAGTATGGGTAATAGAGCTTAATGCGCTTATACTTTGGCAAATGCGTTACATACGAAGTTGCGCATGATTAAAAAATTTATAAACCAAATTTGAAAAGATTTGTTCCAATAAAAAACGTTTTTTTTCTATACAGGCATTTTTTGTTTTTAACTATCGTATAGGTATATAATCTTTTATAAGCATCGTTGCATAAGCCACTTCCTGTTTGGCACTAGTTACTGGTCCCCAAACATTTATCTTCCACTTCAATAAAACAGAATATTCGGGTACCGAAGCCTTTAAAGATCAATTGCTAATCGACACGATTAGTAACTCACACTAGTTAAAAAAATATATATTGCCAGTATCAAAATACGATTTTGCTTTTGAATACTGTTCAAATAAAAAAAACAGATTCAGGAAGCCAGTGCATTAACTTCTATTCAGCCGATCCTGTTTCAATACGAATATCAGGAATTTATATTCGCGCTATTCAGTGCCCTAAAGTTTATAGGTCGAATGTTACGCGTTATGTTATCAACAGTTTTCAAATGGAAAAATTTTCACAACTCCTCTTTAATCGTTTGAAATAAGCGTCCAAATCCCGTTCACAACATTACATACACTATTACATGAAGCTCCTAGTTAACGCAAGGGTTTTATTTAAAACGACTTTATGAAAAGAGAAAAGCAATTGTTTATTAAAATACTCTAGCTGGAAATTACCAGATAATGTTTGCTATAAAATCAAAACGGTTAAAAATAAGACTTAAAATTGTTCAAGTGTGTCTTTTTTGTTTTTCAAAATAATCCGCATCTTTTGAAAAATACTCAGCTATACATTTTGAGAAAAGTAAAACCTTTCTGTTTATATGTTCCAATATTATACCACCCTCATTCGACAGTCTCAATATTCCCTCCTGTACTCTAAGTTATAGCATTAGAGTAAAACATAAAAGGATCAAACATAAATGATGTTTCCAATTTGGCTATGAACGAGAGGGACAATGGAAAGTGTAATCACAAAAATTTAAATTAAGTTGAAAATCGGAAAGTAATATCGAACACGAAGCTCATTTGCTACCTAGATGAAACAATGAAGGAGACTGGGCACAAAACCTCGCTGGAACCGATTGAAGAGTGGTACCTATAAGCTTAGAAGTACAACCTGTTTCATAGTTTTAGATTCAACATTTTCTCGCAAGTGTGATCATGACAGCTAAAAGAACCAAAGCCTTAAACGTGCCGAAGATCAACAAAATCTACAATTTTTTCGCAAGTTTCTGATACTAATAGCATAAGTTGTTTGCCATTGTTTTTCATTGTTACTATCAGAGAATCCACTTACTCTATATCTAATTCCCCGTTTTATGTCATTTGCTACGACACAGGTTCCAATATTTATTGGCTCCACGAAGCAGTGTGTGGTTAAATGTTGCTTTACATCACAAATTGGCTATTAAACCTTCGAAGCGGCACTACAATAGCTCGCTCTAAGCAACTATTGGTGTTCAGTCGCTTGGGAAAACTACAAGGGGAAGAACTTCTCTTCGGTAGCTTAAGAATTTAATATTACCAAATATTAAACTGATAATAAATAATAACACAATTACAGACGAAAAATTAGGCAACAATAATAAAAAAACAAAACAATTTATGTATAAATTAGGAACAA
The DNA here is from genome assembly GCA_018251075.1 of Metardaris cosinga cedra. Taxonomy (NCBI): domain Eukaryota; kingdom Metazoa; phylum Arthropoda; class Insecta; order Lepidoptera; family Hesperiidae; genus Metardaris; species Metardaris cosinga. Next base: position 6,173 of record DWRE01000194.1, on the reverse strand, counting down.
TTTCCTGCGATACTCAGAAAAAGACATTGAAGCTTTAATGTTAAAATACTCGATGATATATTCTTCATAATGTTCCATAAAATTCAAAATATCCATAACATTGGATGTCCGTTTCCTTTATAACCCTAAGGAGTGAAGTACAGACTTACCTTCTCCATTAACATGTCAACAAGATCATTCATAATAAGAAGCAAGTAGAACATAATTCAAATAGTAAATGTTGTGCGTTATCTTAAGTAAAACAATTGACTAGACTCTTCTGCCTTTAACTGTGGACGCGTGGTCTGCCATACTGCTCGCCATTCAAGGTTGCTATAATTGATTTATTATTACGAGAACACATCAAATTAACGATGCACTGGAACTCTAGTATCATAATCAGATGCGGAAAAAAGGGAACAAGAAAAATAAAACAATTCTTTATCACTTTAAAAGTTATCTTTATTATAATCACGCCCCACTCAAGTCGTGCCGTGGATGCATTGAACGAATAGCTTGCTTATAATCGAATTTGCTACATCTGGAAATTTTGGAAGAATGTCCAATATAAAATAATTAAGACTAAATGATAGAAGCAGATGCGAAATAGTGCATAGAACTTCTGGAATTGTAAAAGGAGAAGCTATCTGTTCTTATACCAGTTCGCATACTCAGTCGCTCCCACGCTCTAATACTAAGCCGAGTAATCTCAGAACATGTTCATATACGCATTAAAATCTTATAGGATTAACTTGTTATTCCCAATCTTGTATAATAATTTGAAACACCATTCAGTCATATGCAGGTTACTTATAACAAGTTTGTTACATGCGCAATGAAACGGATATTTGATATAAACTGTTCATATAGACTTTGTGTCTTTTATTATGTTGAAATGATAAGTCAATGAAAATATGTATATAAATATATATATATATATTAACGTATATGTAGTAACTCAGCCGCCTGGTACCCGTCTGATTTCCCAAGACATAAATTATTATTATTCATGAATACTTGAAAATATTAATTTTTCAACGGTTCTTGTGGTTTATTGGCAGGTAGATGTATACCCCAGTGTTTAATAGATCTTTTGTTTTAATCCAAACGTTCTTAAATAATTCTGGAACATTCTACAGAGGAGCTCAATTACTGTAATTCTTTGAAGATAATTAAATAATTTTGCTCACCTTCATACAATTTTCACTCCCGATCCCATAACTTTTAGTCCAAACATTGTTATACCTACATATTTAACATTGCTTTTCATTATACTACAGCTATAAAGCTCTCATCAGTTCAAGCTTTACACGCGGTTCGATGTAAAGTAGACCCATGTAATTGCTATTGATGGTGAATAACGTTCATTTCCAAATTTATTGACTGTTCAGTCATTTGGAAAGTTATATGCTTTTCACATATTGACTTAAATGTTAAATATTTGTTTCACATATACAACGAAATTGAAATGCTACGGTGCAAATAAATATATTATTTAAGCTTTCATTCCCGTGTAAACTTTCCCTCATAAACTTATGGTTGAAGCAATCCCTATTATAAGATACATCAAAAACGATTCAGCGGTTTTTAAAGATAACATTTGCAAATGTCTTTTTCATAATCATCATCAGCCGATTGCAGTTGACTGCTGGAGAGACGCCTCCCTTAAGCCCCATAATCCCCACGATGGGCATAATGGGGATGTTGGGGATCGCAGAGCACAGCCTCTCGCACTACCCACCCTGCTGTCTGTAGGGCATCAGGGCATTTGACTGTGCTTAGGCAGCCTGCGACTGACCGCGATCTGCCAGCACCGGGTTTATTTGCCTCTTACGACATTCTGTATTTCTCACACGGTTAGGGAATGTATTCTTAATTCGCTCTGACACGGAACACTATCTTATTATACATATCCATGTGTAATTTAACTAATTTCTTTTTATTGAGACCAAAATCTTATATTGACGTCCTGTATTTTTGTAACCAGGCTAAGAAGAGATCTGAAAACCCACTGAACATGTGTTAGGAGACACACCAACATAAACATTAAAAAGAATTTTCCTCCAACTGTAACTCATGAAGTTACGTAGCCGTGAAACATGCTCAGACACCGCTTGCCCACGGCGTAAACAAAGTTGTTTATGAGACAAATAAAGACGACGATAACAAACTTTTTTTGGTACGATCGAAAAAAAGTGCCGTAAATTTATGGCAAAGCTGTAAATCACTCTTAACATTATATATTACACGGTGTGATCGTGAAGGAAAATGTCACGAGGAAACCTATACTGTACAGTCGCGCAATCATGGCATAGAAGTATCTGTGCCACTATCAGAAATTAATTTTATTTTAATCTTATAAGCTGCAGCTATCACAAAATATCCGACGGTTTCTGTCTTGGAACTGGCGCAATACTGTACTTAATCCATATCTGTTCTGATACGGTCCGTCCAGTCTACCTACGTTGCTGGTTTTCTGCAATTCGCTATAGCGTCCGAAGTCTGACAATCGCACTTGACCAGCTGGAGAGATATGTAGTTTAATGATTTCGGTGACTGAAATACTACAGACTCTCAGGAGTTCAATCCTTAGAAGTAACAACTCGTACGTCTTACAGCAGAACGGTGAAAAAATTGCGATGGTGATATATTCATGATGATTAAATATACTAACATCATCACACCTGTAATCCTCGAAGATATAGGCAGAGGAATGCAGAACACTCCCACGTCTCACCAGTTACATTTACGTCCCAGTATAGAATAGGTGTTGAGCCTATTGCCACACACTGGGCACACCGACTACCAACTACTACTAGAAAATCTAAATTAGAAAAGTTTTGTAGTGCCCTATCCGGAAATCGAACACGGGACCTTCCGATCGGCAGTCGCACTTGCAACCAACACGAACACCGAGTTACTAATTACACAATAACGGTCTTAGCTCAGAGTCCAACGACTCAAAATTTAAATTTGCAAAAAGGAAACAGTTGTTACATTCAGTTCAATATCTCTACCATGCTGTTCGATTTCAAATTTATGGCAGCAAGGTTTAGTACCGTGAACTGGAAAGTTTAAAATTCCAAGCGTCGATCGCGCCAAATGGAGCTTTATTTTATAGACCGTTTGTGATTTGTCGTTGCGTTAAGAATACAAGAATACTGATACGGAGAGAATACAAGATAATCATGCGTTTTACACTTATTTTTATAAATATGCAGTTAGTTATAAAGTACTTTTCTTTTTGTACATCGTAAAAATTGTTAAGTCGTATATCGTGACTGCCTTGTTGGTCGTGTTGGTTGCAAACGCGACTGCCGAGGTCCAGGGTACAAATCCCGGGTCCGGGCACTATGAAATTTTTCTAGCTTAGATTTTTTAGTAGTGGCTCGGAGTCTGGATATGTGCCCGGTGTACGGCAATAGACTCACCACCTATTCCATTGTGGCATGTAAACGTAACTGGTTAAACGTGGGAATATACCACACTCCTCTGTCTACCTCTTCGGGAATTATAATGATTACAGTATTAGTGAGTATAATGGAATACTCTAAGTGTACAGTTTGGTTCACTGTTAGACAGGTTTTTATAATATTAAAATGCACAACTTATTCTTAAAAGACCAGTTATTGTTCCCAGGGCTGGAAGTCTAAAATATAAACCATTCAATCATTACTACTGACACGCCTTTCGGCCCGTATCAGATTTATTTAGTCAAGATAGGTGAGTCTTGATAACCCTTATGGTGAAAATATTTTAAAAGAACTTTATTCATATTTCTTTGGTAGGCATATTCAATTCTTTTATGTAACACCTCTTCAGGCATTACAAGAATAATGTCATTGCAAGTATGATTATTCTTACAAATATTGTAATCAATGTACCTACATATATACATAATACCTATGTAATACTTTTGTTAGATTCAAACATAACTTCACGCCTATAATCCCCGAAGAGGTAGGCAGAGGAATGCAGAACACTCCCACGTTTCACCGGTTACGTTTATGTCCTACAATGGAATAGGCGGTGAGCCTATTGCCATGCATCGGGCACATATCCAGACTCCGAACCACTGCTAGAAAATCTAAATTAGAAAGTTTTGTAGTCTTCGACCCAGGAATCGAACCCGGGACCTCCCGATCGGCAGTCGCACTTGCAACCAACATGACCAACGAGGCAGTCAAATATTCCAAAAAAAAATTCTAAAATTACATCAATATTAATTTACCGACTTTAAGCTATTTAATAAAATTATCGTTCATAACAAGTGTATTTCAGGTAGTATTAAAAATATCCACCACAAATGTTTGGTCACTTGAAGGCACTTTATGAGAGATTAGCCCTAGTGTTGATGGCCTCATGATACCATGTATCGTAGTCGTGGTGATCGACTATTGACTTGCGCGAGCGGATCGAAGCAGTCGGTTATTAATTAAACTCACTACTCGTTGTAGGTTTTATTTCAATATAAAATTTACTACCAAATCACAGTACTTGTTCATAACATCACGCCTGTAATCCCCGAAGAAGTAGGCAGAGGAGTGTAGTACACTCCATGTTTCACCACTTACATATGTTTACCACTATAGCATATATGTATGGTGAGTCCATCGCCATGCACCGCGCACATATCCAGACTCTGAGCCACTACAGGAAAATCCATGTTAGAAAAATCCAATAGTGTCAGACCCAGTATTTGAACCCAGAACCTATTGACTGGCACTCGCGCTTGCAACCGACACGACCAACGAGGCAGTTCAGAATTATTTAGATCACAGTATAACAATACGGTATTTAGAACACGAAAATAGAATAAAAATTTATTTATGTTACCAATAGATTATATTACTAAAATCCAGAGAAATTTTGGAAGACTGCCACCGGCACGGGCCAACCTGCATGTTAATAGGCCGGGCAGCAAAATGTTGAGCAACGTGTTACCGTGTACTGCCATCATCGTATAATTTAATGACGATATTCAACGAACAAGAATACAGCTTGCAATGTATGACAATATGGTGCTGAGGAGCTAAAACGTCGGAGTAGCGATAGCTATATAAAAAAGTGGAAGATTAACAGGAATATTGACTAGAAGAATATAAAAAAAAACGGCTATCTTTAATTTTATCTCATTCCAAACATACAGTAAACTAGGATATTATTAACTTAAGCCAGACTACACCGTTATATTGCAAAAGTTCGGACGTAATAACGAATGCTTTATTAAAAATGGTTCACTCAGATTTGCAATATAAATTCCAATTAAAAAGCAATTTGGATAAACACTATAATGCATTCACCTTAATCTTTAACTATTTTATAATTCCACTCTTGAACACGGATCTCCTTTCAGAATAGAGAGTTCAGGTCATAGTCTGCCACGCTGGCTAATTAACAGCCTGTGGAATTCATAAACCTTAGAGAACTATATCCCTAAAGAGTGTCCAAGAACATAGACGTGTTGAAAAGTGCCCTCAGAGCTTCAAAGTGGTGTGGTTGTAAAATACCGTATAAAGCATTTCCAGGTCGAAATAATATTATAAAACTATTTTAAATGATAAAATATAACCACCTCACATCATATTACAGCCAAAACCGCAATTATAGTAAGTGCGTGCCGCAACCGCAATTATAGTAAGTTATTGGTTGAAAATCGGTAAGTATAAAGAAGCACTAGATAAATAAACATCTACGAATTGTAATGATTTTGATGATATTGATTTTCATTGTTGTTTACTGGGAATAATATTCAAATAAAAAACAGGGAGACAGGATCTGATTGTATCGGACGCAAAGCGAACTCTCTGAACACAATTGTGTTTATCATTGACGTAAGTTTCAGCACAAGGGAGTGTCAAGGAGGCCATCTTTCGCCTTATCCAGTATGCATTTTCATTTCAATGAAATATAACTTCCTCTGCTATACATCGAAACTATTAAATCTCACAAACACATCTAATGAAGCTATACCATAGTTATAAACAAAACATAGTCGGTGTCATCACGTTTGGATCTCCCTAAAGAGGTCGGCAGAGGAGTGTACAACAGAACTGCTACTTTAGAAAAACGCAACTTTGCCCACCGAGTTGGAGTGGAATCCAGGAACTCGATCGACAGTACTGCTGGTAACCACTCAACTAACGGGACGGTTATTTTCAAAAGAGAGATTTTAGAATTACACGCTATCCGTC
>DWRE01000193.1:0-12602 GCA_018251075.1 Metardaris cosinga cedra | reverse complement strand
GTACCGATCTACAAAATTAAATATACATATGTACATATATTCTATCGACTCTGCTAAACCACACTTGACCAGCGTGGCAGATTATGGCCTTAAACCTTCCCACTCTGAGAGGGGAGACCCGCGTCTGACACTGGAACGATGAGGGTTGATGTTGATGACGTAAATTCAAATTTAGCGACACTAAATAAATGCGTTAAAACAAAGTCTGTACAGGGCATGTTCTATTTTTCTAATATACATTACAAAAGGGGAAGAAGTATTTACGGAGTGTGGAGACAAAAATACAGACTGACATCATAGATCTCTTCTTTATTAATTTTTCATTTATTAAGTCCAGAGAGGGTTTTCAGTTATTATGCACACGTATATGTCACATTTGTTCTTTTAAAACACTCGATCGTCTGATCTCCATTAGGAGAGATTTTGTGCCATAGTAACTGGAAAAAGCTAAAAGATACAGGGTGATTGGTAACAAATATATTCTTTATAATAGTTTAAATTAAAGCACTTTTATTGCTGATTAGCTTGTTATACTTTCCGAAACTTGCTTGTTTCTGAGTTATTCAAAGCTTAAGAATTTAAAGAAAGAAAAATTTTCTATTTTGTTCTGTAGCTACCAAACCAACTTAGTCTTCTTCTTCTTAGTCGAGTAGATGGCTGATCGTGAGTGACCAGCCATCGTGGTGAAAGGATTAGTCGCAATGTCCAGGGTGCGCCGGGCAGGATATGTTTGTACTTGATCAGACATAGTCGCCGCTCGGGAAGGCTCCTTTCGTGCACCCCAAAACCAATTTAGTGAATAAATATTATGCAATTATTCAATAACGTACACTGAATCGAAAGAGGAAAAGCCTCGTAAGGGAAAAATGTCTAAATTAATACATAAATAAACAATTTCAAATTCTCATGGTCATCTCACAAATATTTATTCTTGATGTGAATTGAACTTACGACCCTCAACTAAGTATTTGGTCACTGACCGCTGGACTAACAACGCATGTCAACAATTTATTCATATGTAAGAGCTTATTATTCCCTGTGTGTAGGTGGTGGGAGACATGGTCAGCGGCGAGTGCAAGGAGAGGCGGCTCGGGCCCAACGAGTCGCCCGTCGCCGTCATGATGCTGTGGCCGAACAACAACTCCGGCCAGTACTACAGGTATGACGTGAATTTTTGATTAAAACCCATGAACATTAGACGACAATAATTCGTATACTATTCAAGTTAAGAATGAAGGAATTTTTTTCACTGTAATGGTGGCGTGCTACAGTTAAGGACAAAGTAATAACGAATACGAGTACAAAAAAACTTACAAATGTAGGCTGCAGTCCTATTTACCAAAAAAAAACGACTGCACTCAACTCTACCTTTAGATGCCACAGCCGCAATGTTAATTATTATTTAAACGTCTTTCTTAACGTCCCGTTTTCTTCTGCAAGTTAAGGTTTTCAGTGAATGTCTAAAAGAGTTGTGCTCTCTCTCGACCGCTATATTTCTTTCTCTTCCCCGTTGGCCCCTCCTCCCGTTTCTGTGTTCTTCTGTAATGTTTTGGTGTACCAAAATGGACAATTTAGTTTTTGTCTCAAAACTGCAATAAATAACGATCGTAAAGTTTTAAAATAGTCCAGATGCTTAGAGAAATTAAAATAATTTCAATTTTGTATAGACGAACACATTACAGTGGCAACGGGGTATGTTTTTTTCGAATGTTTGCCACCCTTGTACGTTTGTGTATTTTAAGTTTTAAGTTGATCCCATTTGACTCATTGTTTGCTATGAATAGGTATGATTAATGACGGATTAGTGTGACGCGTTTTGGTTTTTGTCCATTTCCACAAGTGAAATTTAAAAACTGACGCATACCAGTGCGACATTTGCGAGTCACGTTACTTACAATAACTACGCTGTATCAGTCAGTTACGGCGGTAGTAGTATCAGCCCCTAATACGAGTACATCTTTCCGGTTTCGCTAATCGTGACGCGGGAAACAAAAATGTGAAGAAATAAAAAAGATTAACGCTCAAAACATAGTTACGGTGTCTGTGTGTATGTGTGCGTGCGTCTATTTGTCGTTCGGTATTTATTGAATGTATCGTATCACCGGTTATTATTTTCCTCGACTGTCGAGGTAATTAGCGGTAACAATGCTAAAGTCGCTCCGCTCTACGCAATTATCGCGGTGCTACAGTGAACGACACACGTTTAGCCTTGCCGGTCGCGGTGGTTGGAATGCTTATTTACATTTTCTTTTAGTTTGTTATTATCAATACATTTATTTTTGCACTCGTATCTAGTCAGCAATACGCGCTATGTACCGCTCGTGTATTTTTTAAAGGAAAATTTAAATTTTCTTTCCGAATTGACACAGACACACAAACATATTCATTACCTAGTTCCTTCGATCTCACACTAAATATTTTCATATATTTATTTCGTCATCATATAGCTGTAAATTTTCGAAACCTAATTCTATAAAACTGAATCGGCGTATTTAATATTATTTGATTTGAGGTTTTTATATTCATTTCACGTTTTATTCAGTTCATCGCTTGCCCTGTCATCATACAAACATTTAATGTATGTACGACGCGATCTTTATATACCTTTTGTTTGTGATTCACTTTACACGTGAGAATATAATTGCGGACAATTTTGTTGTCGTAGTGAATACGAGTGTAATAACAGCGCTATAATTAACGTATACTCGAGCGATATACATAAAATAATTGAGTTTAGCGCGTAAGAGATTGATTGCGACAATTTTACATTATTGGAAATAAACTTGATCTAACGAAGGGCTCTCGCACAGTGGCTGGGGATATTGTTGGTGTGCGTGAGTCACTCTTCCTGCCGCCGGCGTGCAGTGTGATAACAACCATCCTGCCAATCAAACTTAAATTTTGCCGTTCGCCGCAAATATGCGATCCGAAAGTATAATAATAAATAACATAAACATTTAGATTTCATCAACCTATCATGACCCAAAAGTAATTTAAAATCTATTTGTGTCACGCTTCAGTGTGGATTTCATGTTTTCATTGTAAATATTCCTGTGTTTTTACAGGTTTTATTTAAGGGAAAAGATACCGGATGAGCCATGGATGGAAAACTTCTCGGTGGATCCGCAGCTGATAAAGGACTACTTCCAGAGGTTCCTCTACCAGCCGAAGGACCGCGAGTATCCCGACCTTTGTCAACTGCCGGAGCTGAACGAGCAGACACTGTTGGATAACCTTCGAGCCAGGTTCGCCGCTGGATACATCTACACATACGTGGGATCCATTCTAATAGCACTAAATCCGTTTAAGTTTTATCCTATATACAATCCGAAATATGTGAAACTATATCAGAACAAACGGATCGGCTCCAGCCTCCCACCGCATATCTTCGCCGTAGCTGATGCAGCGTACCATTGCATGTTGCGAGAGAGAACCAACCAATGTATAGTGATCAGTGGAGAGAGTGGTTCCGGTAAGACGGAGAGTACAAATTTTCTTCTGCATCATCTAACAGCGCTCAGTCAAAAAGGATCTCATGGAAGTGGAGTGGAACAAACGATACTAAGCGCAGGACCAGTGCTGGAAGCCTTTGGCAATGCTAAAACTGCTCACAATAACAATTCCAGTCGTTTCGGGAAGTTTATTCAAGTGAACTACAAGGAGAATGGTATGGTGCATGGTGCTGTGGTGCAAAAATACCTTCTGGAGAAGTCTAGAATATGTAGCCAAGGTCGCAACGAGAGGAACTACCACGTGTTTTACTACCTACTTGCTGGTGCTTCTGAGCAAGAAAAAGAACAGTTACACCTTTTAAGTGTGGACAAATATAATTATCTATCAAAGACAGGTTGTAGTGTTGTGCCCGGTGTTGATGAACAGTATGAGTTTTCTCGGTTAAAGCAATCCATGGACATGGTCGGCTTCACATTAGATAAACAGCGGCGATTGTTTGCTGTCCTCTCGGCTGTACTCCTTTTGGGTGAGTTGATCATTTCGCATAACCACTTCGTAATTTTCTATATGTATGTATAATAAATGTCATGTGCAAATTTATATTGTGTGATTACATTTATCGGTGCATTGAATATATCCGAGACTTGATAACAGTCTATATAATATCATATCTTTGCCCAATATTCAATAGCTGGCTATCTCAAAGTGCATTATAAGTGGTAATCGCTTACACTTATGTCATGTAGAGATAAGTAAAGTGTCATCCAGTTGATTGACTCTGTACTTCCAGTTTAATTTGTTGCTATCACAACACTTCAATATGTCATTATAAAAATGAACTTATTTTTTTCTGTAGCTTGTGTCAATAACCTAAAATGTTGAATATTTACAAATCAAGTGCATAATTATCATTAACTTAAGTATGTTGCATGGTTTTAAATGGCTGTGATCCTTGTTTATTGTTTGAAATATCTTTTGCACTCGCTAATAACTCACCTTTCTTCAAATCTTCAGTGGTAAATTTGAATATAAATACTGTATAATGTATAAACTGCATGCAATAATAAGTGCTAATTACTACAAAATTATAACTATTAGGTTATGTTAGGAATTACAAATTAGTAGTTGGGCTTTATGTACTATTTAGATTACGGTCTCATGTTTCCCACATGTGGGAACAACATAAATGGTACTTTATATGTATTGTTATGGAAATTAAATATTAAAATATTTTTTTCATTTGCAAAAATAATGTGTATAATAATGTTAAGCAGACATATTTTGAAATACAATCCACAATGCAATATTCAAGTTGTCTTCAAATTAATTTCTCTTTTAAATATTTATACTGAGATTAACTGCATATTTTCCAAACTTAATATACACAGTTAAGTGTGCTATATGCTTAATTAATAAGCATTAGTTATGTCTTGATATTCTTCTCATTTAACTTGAATTTAACACTCTACCACAACCAGGTAATGTGGAGTTCCAGCCACAGCGCAAGTCCTACCATCATGATGAGGCTGTAGGTGTTCGGAACCCAGAAGTAGTGTCACTCATATCTTCGCTACTGCGCGTCAAGCAGGAGACGCTACTGGCCGCTCTAACATCCAAGCGGGCTCGAGCTTCTGGCGAAACACTCGTTATCAACTACAGGTGCTACATATAAACAACCTATCTATATGCTGTAAATGTACATTCACATCTGTATTTCAGCGAGGGTGGGCATAGGAGTTTAGTACACCTGCTGTTCAATTATTTTATACATCCTCTGTAATAAGTGGTAAAGTTATTGATATACACTAGGCACAAATCCAGAGTGTTGCTCCTGGGATGTTAAAGTTATTACAAGACTTTAACAATGTTGGAATATTGTTTTAATGATGATATTAACAGGCAGAGATTGAATATTTAGGTACTGGTAAGAAGTTGGAATCAGAAACATACTTCTTCAACCCAAAATATTTTGTTAACAGAAAAGCGAAATTACAATTTATTTGAACTAACCTTAATCTTACATACATACATATCTTCACGCCCGGTCCCTCACGGGGTAGGCAGAGAGCACTGAGTGCCAAATATCTCTATCCATACAAACCTGCCGCACCTCCTTAATCTTACTTAATAGATTACAATTAAGATGGTTTTAGGGCTTTCATATCAAACAATGACTGTTCTTAGTTATATGAGTATTGCATAGTATATGTATATAGATACCTCATTCAACAATTAAATACCATTGAAGTTCCAAAATTTGTGGGAACTGGTTGGAACTTGTGGGAGTGTCAAGACGAACAACATGCATAGATCAAGCATTAATACTCATATATTACGTTAATTATTAGTATGAATATTACAGGTTACCAGAGGCGATAGCAACCCGTGATGCAATGGCCAAGTGTCTGTACGGTGCTCTGTTTGACTGGATAGTGATGCAAGTGAACCACGCGCTGCTCTCCAAAAAGGACACGCTCAGGGAACATCAGGGACATAGCATAGGTGTGTATTCACTTAAACTCCCTCGTAACTTAAAACAAACTTAACTAATAATCTTATGTCACTTATCAATCACGTAGTTTGTACACCCTGTTAACGAAATTGGAACAGTTTATTAATTAAATTGCTTAACTTCATTGCCACTTAACATCTCTGCAATCACCAACCGGTCCTGATGCCCAGCATGAGAATTACGAGCAAATTCCCCTTAGGGGTGGGCTTAGATTGATGATGATGACAACGATGATGAACAGCAACTTTACTCACAACAACTTAACAGCTTGATAAAATATAAGAAATACTGTGGTTGCATTAGGTACTGTAATAAAATTGAAAATCATGTGTTTTGAATCAATTTAAATTTACAATGAATATATCATGACGAAAGGAATTCTCAAATACACATTTAACTTTAGCTTTTTCCTTGTGTTTATAAGTAGAATTTGCAACAAAGTTTTACCTTAAACGGGATCATTTGTATGAAGACAATCTAAGTGTCAATGCCCAAAATAGGTAATATAGTGACATAATATGAGTCAAGTAGTATCTCTTTGTTTTAGGTGAATAAACAGTTAATGTTTTTATCCGCTTTCCGGAAACTGTTGAAGGTGGATAGTAAGCAGATAGTTAGGTGTGGTAGTACGTCATTGAAGTATGCTTTGTAAACCCTGCCTATCTACATTCGATTCGCATTTATTTATTTAAAAATGTTACAAGCCGGGTTTCGAAGAAATAAAATATGCCGTTTAAAAGTTGCAGGAACACAATTTATTTATTATCACTTTGCAAAAGTTACGCTTAATTCGCTCTAATACTTATATCGCGTATGTTATTTTGTTGTGTCGCAAATACGAACTAAACTGCCAGCCGAATACGCCTTTTTATAGGTCGATGATCGTTCTGGAATGATTTTCCAGAAACGCCGCGTTCCATATTATTCTATGAGGTGTACTACTCGACACCAAAGTGAAAGTTATAGAAAATACTAAAAGCTTAATTCCTTCGTTTCATGTATATTTACAAGACCCGAAGTATCTAGCCGCGACTAGCATTTTATTCTAGTCTGTTCGATTGCCCAACAATAAGTTACTATCATTGACTTCTGGATGCTGGCTTAACTCTGCTATTACTCTTTACGTTTCCAGGCGTTCTCGATATATTCGGCTTCGAGGATTTTGGTCCGAACAACAGTTTCGAGCAGTTGTGCATCAACTACGCGAACGAGCACCTGCAGTACTATTTCAATCAGCACGTGTTTAAATACGAGCAAGAGGAGTACAGGAGAGAGGGCATCAGATGGACGGACATCGGCTTTTCTGACAATACTGGCTGTTTGCAGCTCATCGAGGGCAAGCCTGGTGGGCTGCTGTGCGTCCTAGATGATCAGTGCAAGTGAGTATTTACATTTATAAATAATCTAAAATTTTAAACAATTATACATATATCTATACTTACACTTCTGGAGAGTTCTGTCTACTTCAAATACGAGGACCATTCCACTACGTTGATCCAACGTTGATTAAATATTATAATTTTCATTTATGTGCTATTAAATGAATTTTATCAGCAAAATTCTCTGATTCAGTATATGTATTTAGCTCAATATAGCCCAAATTGTCGCCTTAAACAAATAGACTTTCGTTATTAATAGTACATATAAATGTTTCATGAGATGGTTGTTAAACAGAATATTTGATTTTTGTATTATTTTTAAATATTCCGAATGAACAACGCAATGTTGCTGTAATTCCAGTTTTCCTTGGGCCACAAACGAGACTCTGCTACAAAAGTTTAACTCGGTGCACGAAGAAAATCTGTTCTACGAGAAGCCCCAGCGGCGGGAGCCGGCGTTCGTGGTGCGACACTACGCGGGCCGGGTCAAGTATCAGGTGAATAAAACGTTGTTAACGTTAAATTAATAAGCCGGCGCTCACCAACCTGCATGCTCAGGGGTGGGGATTATGGACAAAAACCCCTCAGACCAGGCCGTAGACCAGTGGATTGACGCTGACGCTAATGAGGACGATTTTAGTTCCCTAGAAGACCTAAGTTATTACTTTTTACATTAACACAACAACACAAAGTGCTCATTGGCATCAATAACGAGAAGTCAACTGTCCTAATATTGCACACAAATTTTTTAGTTAAGTATGTAAAATAATGTCCGTAATAATATCTCAGATTATTTACTTAACAGATATATGGAGTTATACATAACGGAAATTATATAAACGTTATATATTGTAAAGGTGACAGTGATGCGGGAGAAGAACTTGGATCTGATGAGGCAGGACATCGTGAGCGTACTGAAGAACTCGTCGCTGGCGTTCGTGCGCGAGCTGGTGGGCGTGGACCCGGTGGCCGTGTTCCGCTGGGCCATCGTGCGCGCCTTCTTCAGGTCGGCTCTGAGCTCACTACGTCCCACTGCTAGCCCGAATCATGTCATTTTTATCCCCCTGGGTCCGCCCGTATACATTTGTCGAAGTATGTTATATATTGTTCATACGTCTTGTGTTAACATCGTTGTGCTCTATATTAACACTTCATGGGGGCCAACGCTATACGGCTTGCAGATATGATTTTTGTAATCTCTCGTCTATTTAAACATTTCGAATAACGCATCGATTTATTTGCACAGAGGGTACTTTGCCTTCATGGAGGCGGGGACGAGGCACAGGGTACACAGGGTCGACGGAGCGTCGCGAGTTCCCCGCGCCTCAATACATGCACCCAACGACAACATCGTCAGGTCAGTACTCCGATATTGACATTTGTGCTGTTGAAATGATAGTAACTGTGATTTTGTATTAGTGCATAAGTTACGAATAATATCGTTAATGATACAAGCGATTAACCTTTTCAAAAATATTGACAAATTAACACTTCAAGTTAATGATTATCGATTGCATTAAAATTTAAATGAATGAAAAAATTATTGCATTTCAATTGTAAATGATGTAACTTAATTTTTTCTATTATATTATACAGATGTCTGAAAGCTTTCGCTAATAATGTTATGTGACGTAATATAATGTCTCTGCTCAGCCAACTGGTGACAGTATCGTCAATCAATCTCGCAATCAACCGCATTGCGTAAGTCACCGTTTATGGCATGCTTTATTATATATGCACCTAACGCATGGATCTTGTTGTATCGATTTTTATTTTTATCGATCTACTTATTTTACTTACTGTAACTCGAGATCCGGGGCTGTGATTAGAAAACGAGGATTTTGTTTATATCGCCGAAACGGAAATGTATCGCCATCGGAGAGCACGCCGTGCAAAACTATCAACATAGATCTAAACACAGTCCTGCATCTACTTCGAAGACCATCCTCTTACCAGTAGTCGTTCCGGTTACGTTCGCTAACTACTAGCTAGCTACCTAGAGTACTCTAGAATATATTTTATGGTATACGCATCTAGCGGGCGCACCGAATCGTCATGCATGCGCGTCACAGACGTCACCCATCGCTCGGTTCCGATTTTTTAATTTTGTTTTCTGTTTGATTAATTTGTAACCGTTGTCTCCCTTCTGCCCCGCCCCGCGCGCAGAGCGGCGCACCGGGCGCCGAGCAGGGCTCGCGACGCGGCCGCGCGCGTAGAGGGCGCGAGCGCGCCGCGCCTCGGGGGGAAGGGCACCAAACATTATAGAATCGCGGAGACGCGCACGCGCAGGCTCGAACGCGAGCGCGACGAGCGCTGCTTCGACGACACCGACGTAATGCAGCGCGCCAGCCAGATCGTCATGTACGTGCGCCGCCGGTTACACGCCGCCTGTCCTGTCTCGCACTCTCTCTTCATCAAACAAAATACTCGACGGCCCGGAGCGAGACGTCCCGCTCGGATTTGTTTTTTACCTGCTCTTTTATTTCTGTTTTACTTTATTTTGTCACCCTTCCCACATCGCCTTTCACGCGCGAGCAGAATGAGCATGCTTCGAGCTTTCGATAAATTAAACGACCGACGATCTCTTATTTCCTTGCAAAGTAGAGTTAAAACAGAAAGCTAGTTAGTGTACATTTTGTTTGATGAAACTTCGGCCTTCGGTTTGGGTTACTATTTATCATGTATGGTGTCGGCCATGGGTTCTAATTTTATGTGATTATTTTTCTTTGTTGTGTTAATACTTTTCTACCTTTACGTGATCACCCGTGTGTAGTGGTAATTTTAGGGGTCGATGCGGTCGCATAATCGCCTCTTGCACTTAGATAATTGAGACCGATCATCACATTCGGCTTCCCGTCCACGTCCCGTCGCAAAATTTCTACTCAATCGCATGTACCGCTGAATGTGGGGCTTAGTTACACGGTGGTCGGAGTGCGTGCGCAGCGAATCGATCTGTATCGACGCGTCGTGTCGACAGGAAGAACAAGTCGTTCAGGCCGCGGGAGCGCGCCAAGAAGGGGCTGAAAAATCTACAGAGCGTGAAGACGCTGGCGGGGCGCACGGCCGCGCCCGCCGCCAAGCGCAAGCAGCCGCTCACCGTGGCCGCGCAGTTCCAGCACTCGCTGGCCGCGCTCATGGAGACCTTGAACCAGGCCAATCCCTTCTTCATCAGGTCACAACTTTACGAATATATATTTTTTATTAATCTAAAATATTTCATATTCAATTGTACTTTTCGGTGTCCCTAGTGTAGTTCTCTAAAAGTTTGTACCTGAAACCGAATTTGGTCTCACGTATCTAAGTTCTCAACTCGATATATTTACAGATGCATAAAGTCGAATAGTGACAAGATTCCCAACGTTTTCGACGAGGATACGGTTCAAAGACAATTGAGGTATACGGGCATGCTCGAGACGGTCCGTATCCGGCAGGCGGGCTACAACGTGCGCCTGACGTACGAGGAGTTCATTCAGCTGTACAGGATCCTATTGCCGAAGGGTCTGCTCAGTTCACAGTCGGACGTTAGGCATTTTCTGGCCACGTTAAACTTGGACAGGGATAACTATCAACTAGGTGAGCCAGATTACATAACTTAACAAGCGAAGCTATTTAACGACAATTTTATTCAATAGACGTATTTCATTGTATATGTCATAAATTATAAGATTGAAATATATTTCCCCACTTACTTTAACATTAATAATTTATAAAGAGTCGACCGTCGGTGCAGGTGCGACGAAGATCTTCATGCGCGAGAGCGAGCAGACGAAGCTGGAGTACCGGCTGCACCAGCAGATCATGGCGTCCATCATCACCATCCAGCGCTGGTTCCGCGCCGTGCTGGAGCGGCGCCGCTACCTGGCGCTGCGCCGCGCCTCGCTCGTCATCCAGGCCTACTGCCGGTACGGCCCGTCCCGCGTCGCTCCGTGGCTTGTCGTACTCGCGTTCAAACGATCCTCTCTGCCAAGGCACTGGCTGGTGCTGCGGCAGGAGGCCGCGCTGCGGCTCCAGGCGTGGTTCCGGGGCAGTCGCGTGCGCCGATGGTTCGTCAAGTTGTGCGAGGGCGTCGTGCTCTTCCAGGCGGCCGCTAAAGGATTCCTGCTCAGGAAGACCCTGCCCGAGCTGAGAAGACGACTGCCTCCTCCCAAACACACGGACGAGGTCAGTCAGGTTTTGTTTTCAAGCTTGTTTGTGAATGTTATAAGTTGTGATATCATTCAATGTTTCTAATTAAAATAGTAATATTTTTGCAATATTACTATGTAAAAGTAACAAGTGTATATGCTGCATTGTTGTACAAGTAACTTAGATGTTTAAACGATTATAAAACAATCCTATATGGCGAACGAATAAAATCGTAAGCATGGAGGAGCCAATGCCTCGTTCCGTACGCCAGAGGAGTGAGGAATGTTACAATAAACAGATCCACATGTATGTTTCATTGTGAGATAATCCGTAGCCCCCGGTGGCACTAACCCATAGTCGCCCGTAACCGAGCGTGTTGCGGGGCGCGTGACGCGTGTGTGTGTGCAGCGCGACAGCCGGCCGCCGCCCGCCGCGCCGCTCGACTGCCGCCAGCCCAGCATCGAGCACCTCAAGAACATCATCGACATCCAGCTGTGAGTAGCCGCCGCTTGTACTGTACTGTACTGTTCGCTGTGACCGACCCGGTACCGTCTCCATTCTTCTATCACGTAAAGCTCCGTACCTGGTCCTCTTTGTCGGTTTGTCTACTTAAAAAAAGTATTCGGATAGTTTTCCTCACCTCGTGCATAATAATAATAATAAGTAAAGAATCCCCATCGATTATGTATTTTTATTTTTATTTTTGTACACATATATTTGATTTTTCTACTACAATTTCAGGAATATGCTGATACAAGAGGAGGCGGAGAAGACGCGACAGTTGCGGGCGACACAGTCTTTGCCAATTTCCAGGTAAAAGATACTATTAATTTTTTTCTCATTCTACAATTCATTTCATAATTTTTCAGATTTCACAGATCATAATTATTGTTTCAGCTTAGAGAAAAAACGCGATAATCTTATTTTGGATGGCTCGACCGCGCAAACGTACGGCAAACGACGAGTTTCTAAAACTCAGAACATCACCGAGTTACCGGTGAAGCAGTCCAATGTAAGGTAAGCGAAGCGATATCGGAACAAGTGACACTTGTACAAGTTGATGGAAACTATTGTTTATCGTAACTTTGTTCGTTTTATCATCAGCATTATCAATCTATTTCAGTCCACTGCTG
>DWRE01000192.1:0-12609 GCA_018251075.1 Metardaris cosinga cedra | reverse complement strand
CAGAATAAACAAATCATGGACAAAAAATACATTAAAATAATTAAATGTATTTTTTTTCTATGATTTATTTATTTAAAATAATTAAATTGTATTTCAGTGAAATAGCTATGCGGTTTAATTAAAGAATAATAACATAAATTTTGATAAGAGAGGAAACATAACCTTAAAAATTACGATTCCTATTTTAAATGTATTCAAGCTGTGGTAAGTGTTTGGTGAGAATGTTGTCGTGGAATGAATACGACTATAGACGATAAGAATGTTCGAGAATGATCTCGATATTTTATTCCTATGCCGTCTAATTCAATTAGTGATTCGCAAGCATTAGGACAGAGAGAACGAAGCCGCAAAGTTGTAAATTATAGCCTTCCCATCTCTAACCACGACTCTGTGGCTAATTTGACAGATAATGTGTCTTTTCGATAATTCTAGAAATTATATGTATGTGGAGCTGAAGCGAGTTCACGAACGGAAGATTCGATCTAATTTAATCAGATTAAAACCATTTTACGGTTAAAGTTTTGCAGTGCACGCATTGGTTTTGATAGTTTTGTAATACTTTTTATATTGTATTTGCGTCAATTTTATAGAGATATATAATATAATGAATTGTTATAATAAAAATAACAATTTTATTTTTTCTAGATAACGTAGTTTTGACCTAGTGCTGTAACTTAAAATCAAAGGGAGTAAAACCATAAAATACATCAACAAATTTTAGAGTAAAGGAAAATATATTATAATTATAATTTTTTAACCCGAAATTTACAACTATTGATATGAGGGCAAAATCGGATTGATATATATCGCGGGATCCTTCTCCATGTTCACGTTGATGTCAGGTAGCGTCCCCAAAAACGGGATTAGAAAATGCAGAACAAATCAAATGAGTTGGTTGCGTTCATATCTTTTCATACATGTCGCTGTCGCACATTAAAAGCGAATTAATTTTTTAGTTTCCAAGCGATTTTATGATACACCATGATAGATTTTATGACTTCATTTATAAATCTCTGGATGCCCGCGGGTGGATTGTCTTTTAACGGTACAGCAATTTGGAGAGCAGGCGAAATGGGGTCCGAATTTTAAGTGGACTTTTTTAAGTTTCACTAAAAAATCTATTAACAGAGCATGACAAATTCGTTGATTTAACCATGTATCATTATCGGTCTTATTTCCTAATAGCGTTGGTAGACCTACTACATATATTACATTGAGTAATTGTAATATGAATTACAATGAGCCCGTAACATCGATACAAATGTATTATCCAGTCACATTTTTGCCACTTCAGTCATAGCTTCCGGGAACGCGCACAGCCCATTGGCTCGTGCAAAATGCACGGTTGGAAGTCCGGTCGGTCGGCGGCCTTCCGACTGCGGGAGGTCTTGGTACTTGAAGGTTACGGTGTAAACGGAACCTACAATATTTATTTGGTAGCTGTAAATGGAATCAAACATGTTTGAAATTTATAATTTATAAAAAATATCGAGGCATTTTTGGAGTCTGTATATATGATCGGTGTTTGGCAGTAGGCTCACCCCTTATTCCATTTTGGGATGTAAACGTAACTGGTAAAACGAAGGGGTGTGTTACATTCTTCTAATAAATAAGCAGCACTACGACGTTAGCGATGGAAAAATTAATAAACGATGTTGTTGAAGTTTTTATTCTTTCAATACTATAAGTACGTAGCAATAGCATTAAAATAACATTTAGTGTGTACTTAGTATGTAGAAAGTATTTTTTAATGTTTATTTGGCACAAGAAACTTAAAATTAAAAATTTAGAAACGCAAATAACTAATTTCCGTATATTGAAATGCGTTAGATTTGGCTTGGTGGTTGTAATTAAAATTTGTGTTCTTTTATTTTTTTACCGTAATAGCCTTTTATACTGCATTGAACCCATGTGACAGAAATTATATTAAGTATTTTAGAGTAATATATTTTCTCTTTGCTCTCAATCATTTATCTGACGACTGTACCATAGAAATTATTGTACCACGTCGTAATTAGACAACCAAATTATTTAAATAGTAGGTAATTGTAAATAATATACAAGTATCAAAATTACACGACTGGTGTATTCAATGATAATATTAGCTATAAAACGGAAGCGCGATATCTTACAAATTCTGCTAACTTCCGTCCGTGAAACCTTTTTAGGCAATTATAGGAAGTTCCTACTTACACGCCCTTTGAAACTCATCACCATATACGCCACACTTCATGGAATGTGTTTGATGAAGTAAGCGTTAAATTTGTTTTTCATACTCGAACTGTTAAGTAATCTTTCTACGAAAGCATTAATTACACTATGACGAAAACCTTCTCAGAATCGTGAAAAATATATTTCCTTTGAACTTAGG
Source organism: Metardaris cosinga cedra (assembly GCA_018251075.1). Classification (NCBI taxonomy): domain Eukaryota; kingdom Metazoa; phylum Arthropoda; class Insecta; order Lepidoptera; family Hesperiidae; genus Metardaris; species Metardaris cosinga. Next base: position 10,238 of record DWRE01000192.1, on the reverse strand, counting down.
GCAGGACCTGTTGTTCAACAACAGACATTCATAATATAAACATATTCTCATTACTCTTGACTGTCGTTGGTCAAGTAGTTACAAGCATGAATGCTTGGTCAAATTCCGGGTCAGCTACTCTTGAATTCTTCTAAGATTTTTTAATATAGATTCAGAGTCTAGATTTGTGCCCAGTAAATGGAAATGGGTTCACATCCTATTGGGCTCACTTACACACTCTGCGGGTCAGACTGACGATATTAAAAATAGAGAATATTTTATTTTAATTTTTGACTGCCTCGTTGGTCGTGATGGTTGCAAGTGCGACTGCCGATCGGAAGTTCCCAGTTTCGATTCCCGGGTCAAACATTACAAAATTTTCTAATTTAGATTTTCTAGTAGTGGTTCGGAGTCTGGATATGTGACCGATGCAAGGCTCACCAACTATTCCATAGTGGGACTAACTGGTGGGATTAACTGGTGAAACTGCAGTCCTCTGTCTACCTCTTCAGGGATTACAGGCGTGAAGTTAAGTTAAATTTTACCAAAAGGTTTATTCATTTTAAAAGGTCTATTCTTTTAAAGGAAATTCTTCTATACTGTATGTTTTTTTATTTTAAATCTAAGTCCGAAGTTACTTTAGTATAGACAGATACCAATCATCGTATGGAATTTGGTTACGGAACTGGTCATAGAATATAGAATAGATGGAAGTTTCAGTACTTTTACCTCTTTAGAATAATAGGGCAGCTTGTTCACGAAAAAACATTGTCTTGTTTTTGTAGATCCATGCCATTTTGTAGGTGTAAACAGTTTAGCGTTCCAGCCAATTGCAAGTCACCTGCTCTACGCATGCGCGAGAAGATGGCGCGAAACCCCACAACGGCCATTGCGGTCGATTCGTAGCAACTGTCACTTTCCGCGCTATTTTTACTTTTTTCAGAATTTTTTTCGCAATGAAAGGTCTTACCACCTTCCAGATGTTTGATTTTTTAACAAAATCTCAGCGCATCGCCCAATTAGCTTGCAGATTGTGCAATTGGGTGAATAATTAGTGCGATGAAGGTGTTTTTTACATAATTTCGTGAGAATACTGTGACAGATGTAGGTCAATCTTGAACGTAGGAATATTTACGATCCCTATTTCTCACGCATTTTTTCTTCGTCATCTGTCCATTTTGGAATACCACATACCTTATAGATCGTTAAAGTTTCGCTTTGTTATATTCAAGGAATATAACAAAGTATTCATCTAGTACCTACTTCAACGGATCACATGATACAAATGAATAAATAAAACTAATAAATGAAATAAACTAATAGCTTTTAATAAAAAGAACGAAAATATTTGTAGTGTTTTCTAACTAAATGAAAATGAAATCATGTATCCGCTTAACTCCCGTACATTTTTTTAACGTAATCGGATTAGTTTTAATTTATCTCAAGTTCTTCCTCAAAAGTTTCAGCCGATCTAATAGTGCATAACTTAATCATACATATAGATATTCACGAAACATTTGATAGTGAAGATGATGTTCATAATATATATTTTACTTGAAAGGCTTTTGCTCGATTGTAATAATTCAACACAACGAGCGTGTACCAAAGTTCTCTGCCTACCTCTTCGGGGATTACAAGCGTGATGTTAGGTTTGCTGGTGTGATATTGGACTTCGATTTTGTTTCAGTAACTAAGTGAGGGCAGGAACTACCTTCTTTACGTTATTCTACCTGAACTTATCTATCAGTAAGGTATCCTATCCATAAAAAAATCATAATTGTTTATGGATACTGACTCATTCCGAAGGTCATTAAGTTGACACTCATTACTTATGATACTGGACGAAAATTATGACCGCTTGTTAATTAAATATGTAGGTGCCGCAAACGTTTTAACATCCCACCGCTGGGCAATGGTCGACCCTACTACTGCAACTAGATCAAGTATTTTCTTTTACTACTATATTAAACCATTGTGTTAAAAAGAATTTATATATTTTTATACGAGTTTAGTAGGTAAGGTTAAACATAAAGGTCCCTAAAGGGGTATGCTGAGCGGAGCAATACTCTCAATTTTTATCAGATATAATATGCGTCCAATAAAACAGCACAAGAGCCTATTCACTTGATCACTTTTAGTACGAAAAAATCTTGGTTGTTTATGAATTTAATTAGACAAAACTCATAAGTTTATTCATGTCTAAATAAATAGGTCTATAAAATATCACTACTGTTTGGAACTTCCTCTGCTGTCACGAATAATGAACGCAGACGAAGCACAGCAGGTCTGTAGGGATAGATATATTTGTCTATATGACCTGGTGTGAAGATATCTGTAGATCACTACTAGTGTTAATTCGAACTTAGTGTTTTACCCCACGCGGCACAAAATAAACGAGCGTGGTTAATGAGCCGTGTGGCCCGAAGCCCCGGTGTCACCCATTGGCCTACTGCCGAGCTACGGTTACAGGGTTGCGGGTTCAGTGCTTGGGTTAATAATAACACACTGGAGGTTACATGATGTTTTCTGGACTTCCGATTCTGGTGCCAAAATTTATAATCTTAAATGACTTATACAATTTACTTATAAAAAAAAATTATATTCTCTTATAAAAATTCCTTACGTACTTGCCTATGTAGCAATGTACTTGAATCCCATGAGGGTAGAAAAACACTAATGATCCCCAACAACTTTAGTCTTGACGCTTAGTACTATTGAGAATTTAAGTAAGAAAACTCGACGAAACTTTGCCCTATTCGAGAATCAATCCAAGATCGGCAGGCACACTTATAACACACTTGAGGAACGAAGCAGTCAACAACAACAGAAGCAGTGGCAACAATAAAAAAACACGTTTTTAATCCTAGAACAGACAGTCAGAAGAGTGTAGCACAATATCACGTTTCACTAATTACGTTTAAATCCCACGAGGGAATAGGTGGTGAGCTTATTATCATACAACGGGTAGATATTCAGATTATAAACAACCACTAAAAATTTAACTACAATATATAAAGTCTTTAATAAACCACAGCGAACTATATTAATAGGCACATTAAACACAAATGACTAAGACATGCGTTCCGTGTCCCGGAGGCTGTGGGAAACACGTGTTTTTGTATTTCGAAAAGAAATTATTATGAGAACAAAGGGGAAGGAAGTTCCTTGGTAGCATCCGGTGAATAAAGACTGGCGTACACCGAGATTTGTCGACGTTCTGATATCGCGTTAAAAGTTTAATTGATACATTTGTTCTTGCATTTAGAAAATAGCTTTTGATAATGATGCAAGAAACATATAAAGCCGAAATTTACACATATATTTAATTATTTAATTTTTAACTGTTGACAACAATAAACAGATTTTAATTACTTTTTTATGTTGGAAAAACTAAATGCTAGGTCTTTAATGTTATGTTTGCAGAACATTGCAATCTTTAGTTTGCAGTCGTAAATTCTATATTGCGGTGGTCTTAACTCTCAACGCACCTAGTGTACCACAACCCTAATCATGTGTCGTACCTGATCATAACGACGTCCTGTATCTAAATAATTCTCTGGATACGTTTCTTATCCTCATCGTTTCCACGAAACTATTATCTAACAAAAGGATTTATTGTACACACTTTCTATAATCTCATGATTTCATGGTGGGTTTTTGTCCTATTTTGGCATATTATAACGGCTATATTGGCATCTTATATACAAATTTTTCTTTGATTTGTACATCCATCCGTCTCCAACCGTACCCATCAACTAAAAAGGTCCATACAAGTTAGTACAACTTGAACCTCGTGGCCGACGCGCGGGCCCATGCGATACAAGATATTATTGCGCGCGGGTCGCAATGTGGACGCGCGGTCATGTGAACTTATCCTTAGTATTACAAAAAAATGAGCTTTGTATTACAAAGTTTTTTCAATAAAATCCTTTAAAATTTTTGTCTGCCATTTTTAATTTCGTGGTGTGAAATATTACCGGTGGTCTAATCGAATGGTGCAAGAATATTTTTTCACATGGCAACTAAATTAAAAATAAAGGCCATGGGACTGTCAAATAAAAAACTTAAAAGGTTACATTTAAGCTCCAAAATAGCCACTACCCTTTTGTCACGGTTACTTTAAAAATATTAAAAAACAAGATGGCGAAAAAATTATATCAACCACCCGTTCTACCATGGGAAATAATTAAACAAAATTAAGTTATGACGTATACTATAAAAATCTTCCGTCCTGCTCCTCGTCGTCTATATGAAAGAGATGGTTTATGTACGTTTCGTATTTTAAAAGTGCAAGGTAGTGGCCACCCAAATTTGAGAAAAAAGGAAATATCAATTTTTGAAATATCTATTGGTTCCTTATATCGTAATATTTAACTTAATTGTGCGTTTAGACTACAACTATTAGTTCATATTGAGTATTCAAATTATATAAAGCTAAAGGTTAATGAGTGTCATAGAATATTGAAGATGTTACTAAAAATTAAATTTCAAAAGGAATAGTAATCAATAAGAAAAAAAACTATAAAAATATTAAAATGTTAGATATTTGTCCTTAAATTGTCTAGCCAACACAGTACAATTTAGTATCACATAAGAAAATTTCAATAGTTTTCTGGTATTTTAAGACTTAAAATAAACATGTATATATCTGATGAACCCTAAAATAAACTTATGAGGAAGGAAGCTCTTTCACTCGCCGCCCGTGACTTGCAATTGTCGAGTGGCATAAAAAAGCTCCAATGAAAAAGCTTCGCACGGCAATGACTGGCCGATCTCGCTAAAAAGTTTAACGAGCCTACCTGACGTATTAATTTGGACGAGACAGATTTATTTAACACCTCGTGTGAGATTTGCTTTATACAATTCTTATTTGCCTGCCAGTGTTTCAGATGCGGAAATAGTGATCAAATTGTTAATTGTATCAGGTGTTACAAGTTACTTTGTTAATAGTGTGAACTGCAGTTGTTTCGTGGTAACCGGCGAATACGGTGAATGAAGATGTTACATCCGTACGCCGCTCGACCACCTACAAAAATATAAAGTGAATATAAACAATAGATTCAGTGTATGCCGCTATACCTAACTTGACAAGTATGTACACTAATCAAAAATGTAACATGTTCACAATTGTACTCTGCAACAGTTAGACGCTCCAGCAGTTTAGACCACCGTACGCCATATTCGTGAAAAACGCTCGTAGGCTTAGAACACATATTTATTCGATGATATTTTTTTAAATTTCGAGTAGATTTCGGGGTGGGCATTGTGAATTTATCTAGTAGCAAAACTAAACACTCAATCATCGACTGAAGTGTTTGGTTAACAGGCGGCGAAGTGTGTGAACAAATTTGATGTAAATTATTAATATATGTTGGATAAAATTTAACACGTCACTTGACAAACCCAATTCACGGCGATTAAGATGTTATAAAAAGATTTCTGATGTTGGATGATTTAAGAAATGTGCGTTACGAACACTAACTTAGTTCTTATGTGAGCACAAAATAATTTTATAAATTTTTAGTATACAAAAAACTAAAGGTGTTTTTAATATTTTAAAATGTTAATTTATTCAGAATAAAAGAATGATAAGGTATTTACGTAAGCAGTGCAAATGTTTGCATGATCTAAAAACAAATTTATAAATTATTCTCCTTTTTTGAGCTCACTGCTTACACAGTTGTCTCATAACACATGAGATATGCATTGACACGTACGTCTTACAACATTAATAGTAAGAAAAATACATCACATCTTGCCTGTTATTCTCGAAAAGGTAGGATGTAGTACACTCCCATGTTTCACCAGTTACGTACACGTTCCATTATGTAATAGAGGTGAGCCTATTGCCGTACGCTGAGCACAAATCCATACTTCGAGCCAACATGACAAAATCTATCTTAGAAACCTGCAGTAGTGCCCGACTCAAGATTTGAATCCAGAACCTCACGACCGGCAGTCGCGCATGCAACCAACACGATCAACGAGGCAGTCGACTTAAAAATTCGCTAGTACCTAATAGAAATTTTGAGTTTTTTTTTTTAAATGACTCTCCCACCTAACAAAGTCAATGTGATTTCAAACAATGAATAAAATGAGTTTTGTTGCGATTTTAATGAAATGGAGGAGAGTGTAACAATGAGTACAATGATATATTATAATAAGCGTAAAATCGCAATTTTTCCAATCCGACATCTGAATCGAATGACAAAGGGGTATAGAGCAACAATAAATGCGATAAACAAAACACAATTCTTGGTTTAAATGCTTTTACGATACAATTGGCAAGAATTAAATCAATTTGGCAGTAAAAAAGAACGAAATTTTTACATCTAAATTTCAACTCTATGAATAAAGGCATAAAACTTTAAAAAACTCAGTGGTTAAATATAAAAAAAAAGTTCAAAAGGCACCCTTTATGCCCCGCAGTGCATAACAAGTGGTCCCCAAAAATTTCTCTTTTGTTTTCACAGACGATGATAGGTGGTCTTTTTATTGTGAAAATTTAATTTATTATCTTTTTATTGTCCGACGATCGTCTTCCGGTTGTAAAATAAAATTAAAAATATATGTCTACATATGTACGTATGTCATTCAATTTAGTACTCATAACTTGTACGATCCTTAAGTGCAATTGTACATGTTATTCCTTATGTTTTAGCACAATGTTAGTTTCTTCCAGTTTAATGCCTACCCAACTTACCACTGAGTCCCTATGTTTCAGTGCATTCCTTGGTAATCTATGGTAAAACGAAGAGTCGCCCTTACAGGCGATCTAAGCATAAGCAAATCCAGAAGTGGCGCATTTGAGACAAGTATCACACACGTAATTAAAGCAAAAAATTGATATTTTAAACAATATCATATAGATATCAAAGCTTAAAATAAAATCATAAATAAGCACCCCTGCTGGGTCATGCCTCTCTTACTGGAACCGATTTTACACTGCGGAGTCATTAGATCTTTATTGGGCAGTTTGCATAGATATGTTTTGAGAGCTTGATACGTCATGGGAAAATGTGTGGGCGGTCGTTTTTTTCTACATCTTTTAACAACAAAAAAATTAAAAATCAATTGAAGCATTTTTGAAAAGAGACGAGAGAAAATGTTTACGGTTTGTCTGGGGAATCACCTTTCAATTCACCTATCATCTTCATCTTCACCTATTGGTGACATCGAGCAATTGAAAATGATATCATGAAAGGAATTGTTGCAACAATGTATTTGCTATGTGAGAGATGTGGTTGCTAATTCAAGTGTGTACACGAGGGGTTCAATTCAGTATTCAAAATTAGGAATTAATCGATGACCAGTCTTGTGACATGTACTAGCTAGTACTAGCTACCAATATTATTAACAAACTAATTATTGCATTCCTGTTGCCAGTAAATACAAACTAATAATATTATTGACAACTTACGTGAACTGAAATAACGGACGCTAATGGTCCTTTTCCTAAAGTTGAATGCAGGGCAGGTTGCAAATATCATCAGTCATTGCTACTGTGTGTAAATTTGACAATTTCTTTACATAAATAATAATATTGCTATATGATTATTATGTATTTATATTTAGTTAGTTTTGTTAGCCTCGTTTCTGGTTTCTGGTTCTGGTTTCAAATCCCGGATCACGTACAATATAAGAGATTTTTCGTAGATTTTCTGGGAGCGGCTCAGAGTCTGGACTTTTGGCCGGTGTTTGCCAATATCTTTACTTCTTATTTCATAGTGAAACGTAAACGTAACTAGTGAAACGTCGGAGTGTACTAGACTGCTCTGCGTACCTCTTCATGGATTACAGGCCTTATGTTACGTACTCTTGCTATCAGTCATTGCTTTCATGTTTCTTAACAGGACACCAAGGACTTCAAAATAAAATACAATAAATTCCTCTTAAGTATACGTTTTGACTCTCGAAGGAAAGTGATATAATCAAAATTTATAAATAAAGAGCATAGCGGAAGTATCTCCGGATGTATCTAAACCAGCAAACACTCAAAACAAATTCGAAATTAAACGGCACCCACCCAACAATAAGAGTTAATCAAGGCCTCCCACCCCCAAACATATGCTTAAACCCTCAAAGGGTTGAACAATTACATAAATTAATACCAACATCCTTTCTATATAGATATACCTCCAATAAACTGTATGCGTAAAATCACTTCCTCTATCATTTACTTCACTTTTTTCCCGCCATATGACGCCATTTTTTCTTCCAAGATGGCCGCTCCATATGTCGTCTTTGTAGCACGTGTTACAACTCTTATTTTATTGTGTTTTGATGTACGATTATCTCATAAAATATAACTTGGTTGTATATGTATTATAATTTTGTGCAAGTATGTACATATGTATACATAAGGTATTGTTCTACACCAAGCAATAAAAGAGATCGATGTTGCTGATATTGAAATAAAGTGTAATTTTTCCTCCAGAACTTAGGTATTCATTTATATTTCAAATGGTAAATGAAAGTCTGTATATGTTCAATATTAGTCATTTAAAAGAAAAGTACGATTAAAATATTTTTTTACCTGGAACTCCGTTTTTAATTTCTTTACTTCTTCCTCCTCCTTCCTCCATTTTTAGTTCTGTCATCACACAAAACAGAATTTCTCCACCAGCAATTGAAAACAATTTTGGTATTTGAAATACATACATAGATGTAAAAAGCACTAGTAAATGTTAAAGTCAAGTAAATATGTATATATATTTAAAAAAGTTCAACAAAAATGTGACTTCCTTGTTCAACAAAAACAAGCATGCCAGGAATTTTGTCTTTAACATTTCGTATATCTCAAATGAAAATTTTAAGCCAATTGTAAGGTGTTAATTGGTCGTCAAAATTTACTTTAAACGTAGTTTCAGGCAAGTTGTGTTCACTGTAATAATCCAGTCCCTGTAATAATTTCATTTAGCAAAAACAAATGGTAGGCCTAGGGCGTGTAAGTGTTGCAAAATGGCAAAATGTAAGAATGCCTACACACTTTGTCTTCAGTTTTGACAGCTGAATGACGTTTTTAAAGTAATTGTGACATGTACATGTCAGTTTGAGTTATTTTCACTCCATTTACAAAAATGACGACTCCTAATAACTATCTTATGATGTATACTAACATGTAAAATTTTAAAATTCAATATTTAATAATTGAAACTTAGAATTTGGCATATTCATGTCGTAATGAAAAGTAGTTTGAAGTAATTAATCGTACTCCTAGTACTGAGGAAAAAATATGTTATATGAAGGTTCGCGTTTTCGTCTCACTTATGTAAGTTAATGCGTAAGTTAAGCTCATGTTAGTTAATCTTTTCATCGTCAAAATTGAGCGGAGCCAGAGTGGAAATGCCCGACTAAAACCAGCATCTAGATCATAAGTTTTATCTTATTTAGTTCATAAGTTACTTTTCTCATAATTAAAAATTATCACCGGAGTACCAATTTTATATTTGGCCACTAGAAGCGACTCATGCAAACCATTACTTATAAAAAAAATAAAGAACTTCATGCCGAATCAATCTAATTGGTTGGAATCATTACTGTGTGAAAACAATAATTAAACGCAACGCCTAAGTAGACAGGTTATGACGTAATATTGCTCGTTTTAAAATCTCTGCGACTTCCAAGAATAAATCAGTATAATTCTGGTAAATGCAATTATGCCAATTTCGCACGAAGATGGATGTTTTGGCGTAATGTTATAGCAAGAGTATGGCAATTGGCTCTTTCTCGCACCTTTCAATTGATGTTAAACACACTGAGGGTGGTCATGGAACATCGTCGCAGACACTTTTGACGAGTCCCTGGCGATGAATCGAACCTAACCCTGTGTTTATGAAGCACGCGACTTCCGCGCCCGTGTGTAATTATTCGCGCGCCGAAAAGCGTAAGAAATTATTTCAGTTGATTTGACGAATGATCGCTAATTTATGTACAGAGTGTTGTCTGATTTATTTAAATGGATACTTTTAAAGCGATATCCGTAATTAAATTATGAGCAAAAATTGTATAAACTGCAATGTTTTATTTTGATACGATACGATATTTCAGCTTTTGGTGTATATAATATCTATTCTTTAACCTCGTCTACAATACTCAGTGCCAATGCTATAGGTGTTGTACATGACACTGTTAAATCATAAGTTTAATCATAAGACATATTATATTATTAATAGAAATTTTATCCAGTAACAAATAAAAGCTAATTTTTAATAAAAGTACTACCTCTCGTTTCTATTAGAAATATCCAAATTTTCTAT